>JAUZNC010058195.1:0-34017 GCA_034780395.1 Vannuccia rotundouncinata | reverse complement strand
ACGATATTATACTCAATACAAGTTAATAAGTTTACAATCGATTTAGGGGAAATGGAGGTCAAGTTTCTTGAAAATCAATATAAAATCAATTTCTTAAATAGAGCTAATTTATTTACATTAACTTTCCCGGTGCTCAGAGCTATAAAGTTTTTTGTATATATTAGCAACATGACAAAATGGAAGAATGATTGAGACGTGGAAAAGAAGAGGACAAATGATGTGAGATGTATAGATTTGATATTTGGCAGTGGGCCAAGCTTTCCAATTACGACGTTGTAAAGTGCGTCTTCTGCCTCAACCATTATTATTAGTTTTTTTGTTTTTGCGAAAGACAGCCGAATAGGAAAAGCGTGTAACAAATAGGGAATGTCCTCAAGACTAAATTACTTATACGTCACGGTAATAAAAAGAATTTGTTGTAAGTTTAGTGTTAATTAATGTTTTCTCATTGTGTCGTATTGATTAATTGAAACCTTGTCCGTGGTGTGGCTTTATTAATAATTATTACTTAACTTATAATAAGGTTTAATAAAATCCTGGACACAGTTTCAAATTCACAAATTTTAGAGAGTAATTAGATGGAACAAACTTGAGTGAAAACACCACGCATAATTGAAAAACAGGACCCAAAATAAAATGCTTTTCTGGCAAAATAATTGACTAAAAAGGATATTTCTAAAAGAAATTTTTGAAAACAACAGCACAGGAATGTAAAATTCAAAAAACTTACGAATAAAAACTAGGTACTGGATTGAATCGGTATCAAAGTTTCCTTATTTTTAAAAACTATTCGTTACTTAAGTTTTATTTTCTTGAATTTTGATCGTCTACCAAACGAAGTGATTTTAGATCTCTTACCCAGCAATTGAACGAGATTCTTATGCCTCAAATTCTTCATCACAGTCGCTTCGTCCATAAAATCGTTGATCTTCATTGTGACATCCTCCTGGGATAACAGAGTGGAGTGTATATAGGGGAAGGGTAGCGTTAGGTTTCGGAAGAGAATGAGAGGCAGAGAAAACGAGGAAAGAAAATTTGCGAAATATTTCTGTCAAAAAATGTTAAATAATACAAAAGTTTAAATAGCTATTTGAGAGAATAAAATTGTACCAGAGAACGTTAAATACCTATTGAAATTTATGTAAGAACTGCTGCAACAATAGTTTGTTATGTATGACTTACAAGAAAAGAACATATTACAAAAAATGATTAATCATACTTTTTAAAATGACAGAATATTCACTCATAAATTGCAGGAGAATTAAAAATAAACCAATTTTTTTAAATATATAACTTAACTCCAAAATATTTAATTGATAAATTAATCCAAATGTTTTTAAAAATAAGATTAAAATGCAACTTTGGCATGCTCCACTTGTTATTTAGGCGCATCAAAGAACTATCACAAGGATTCTATAAGAAAGCCAGTAGTTACCTTGACTGTCTTGACTGCCACTACAGTATTGTACCTCTTCCACACCGCTTCATAGACGTCGCCATATTGACCGCTTCCTATCAAACCAGAGACAAAGAAACACTCGTCAAGGCAGATATCATTTCAAACTTATACTTTTAAATATATAATTTTGTAAACTATTTTGGGTGGATATTGTTTATCGTATTTATACTATTATGTGTAAAATGATGAAGCAAAATTGTTGAATAATATTAAAATCATTGCATAAAGTATTTCGCCACGTTGAAGTATAACTGGGAATACTCAAAAAAAGGAAAATGTCTTCTTTTATTTCTCCCTTAAATTTAACTTTCATACATAATTAAATAAACTGCTATAAGTTGTACGACACATCCAGCTATCAACAAATAACACAACCCAATAAACCCAACGTCAATGGTTTCTCACCTAGCTTGTGCCGCATGATCACTTCAGTTCGGTCGATTTCCCACGTGTCTGTCGTCTCCATGTTGACCCCACGATGAAAGCGCTTCGGAGCGGGGAATAGAAGGGGACAGACCAGGCCATCCGCTGTGGTCGAGTGGTGCTGGACGAGTTGTGCTACAGAGGGAAAGCGGTGGGCCTCGGTCACGTAGTACTGAAGGAGTAGATGGATAAGGGAGGCGAGATCATGGAGAGAGAACAATGAAAGAAAGAAAATAAAAATTTAACTATAAACAAAATGTAAATTATCTGTTAGGTATTTAACAAGTATTTTCTAAAAATTTAATGTTCTTTTGTAAACATAATGTTTAACTTTCTTCAACTATATGTTGTCTTGTGTGAAAGGTCTCTTTAAGCCCGTAAAGAAAATGTTAAGACGAGTTATATAGAGCTGCACAACACACTGAGTCGAACTTGAGATTGTTGTCAAAGATGTAAAAAGACACCGATATATATATACCTCCAGTGGGAAAGACAAGAACAAGATGTTATCCTCCTCAACAAATAAAACACAGTGATTGTCTTTCTTAAAAGATCGTTATTTTGAAGAAAATAAAACACAGTCAAAACAAAAATATGACCTTTAACAAGAATAAAGAATTAAGGTTTGAATACAATTTTAGTTAATAATTTTAAAGGGAAACACTTAACGCATTTGTTCATAGAATGTTCACAGAATAAGTACTATATGTATAATTCAAATTATCTAAAATAAATTTGATGGCAATAATTTGATGTGACACGCAAGACTTTATCAATATAATTACTTAGTCGTCATTAACGCACGCTTTTATCTATAATGGAGCCTTACTTGAGCTTCATCATGTGCTGCATAAAATTGAAATGTAATATGTTCAACCACTTAACCATTAAATTTGAAAGAAAATTGAATAAAAATGTAACAATGATATTAAACTTATATAATTTGTACAATATTGAGTAAGAAAAATGTATATGCAAAAAGGTATGCAACATCTGTAAATTAATATATATAACCAAACAATTCAGTGACTTCATTCGAGTCACTTTATTATTTGTAGGAAATAAAAGAAGTTAGCAAATATTTGTCAGTGGTAAATTAGATCGACTATACAATCAATAAATCTAGGGCAAAATCAATTATTCATTTACTGGTGTGATTTATATAAATTAAGGAAGAAATTAGAACAGCCCAAAATCATCCCAGCAAGGCGCTTAGATCAGGTAGGGGGGGGGGGGGGAGATTGTAGCGACATAATAGATACTTTTCACGGGAAACAATATAAATGTGGCCATTGTAAAATAAATCCATTCTAGGTCCGCCTTGCTAATGAAAATCGTTACAAACAGAGCGAGGGAACTGTTGTGTTAGGGAAGAGATGGAACTGGGGGGCATTCACAATGGATTGCTTTTGTTACATTATTTAAACGGAACACACTGTGATTAGTGTTGTGGTTAGTTTGTCATGAGGTTTGCAGAATATCGAAGGCTGATAGGTAATAAGGAGTCGATATTCCGGTTGACTTAAGAAAATCCCAAATTATTTATCGAGGTATGTTTGAAGGTTAAAAGTGCAAGTTCAATTTTAAATTCGAATATATTGTTAAGATGACATTAAACAAAATTCTGCAAGTTAAATATACTCATATTTAGAAATTATAGATCCTAAATGAGAATACTACCTATTGAAACTAGAAATTTCTCCAGATGACAAAGAAAGCACAATTTTTTATTAGTTTCCCTCCATATAATTCTCGTATTCATACACCCGTGGAGTTAATTGAATTACAGACATCATTTCCGGGAAAATATATTTGATGTATTTCGAATTTAAAACAAATTACTGCCGTCAATAAAATAGTTCTAATGCGGAGGCAATGGTATTTTTATACTTTAAGCATAAATTAATTAAAACAATCCAAAGCATTATAAAAAATGAGTTTATGGAAAAATCGATCGTTGGTTGTGTTATATTTGCGTTTGGCAAATATTGAGAAGTGTTGGACTTTATCGTAATATGATTGCTTTCAGATTTTCGTTAACAATGCAATACTCAGGTCAGGGAACTAGAAAGAACATGAACTAAACATTGGATAAAATAATAAGCATATAATTGTACTTTAAGAAATTAAATGCCATATATTTTAGTGAGATTTAGTGAATATTTCAATTTTTTGATATGTTCTGACTATAATTGTGACTATAAAATATATTTAGACCATAGTTATTGTATATAATATAATATACTTAATTTACATAAATTACATAATTTACATAAGTTACAAAATATACTTAAACAAAAAATACAATATCTATGATTTAGACATTCTCCCACGGTATAGCTATCCAAAATAGTGGAATTAGCAGAACAAAAACATAAAACACACCCTTAGATATGAAATTTTGATATAAGATGAGGAATAAAATAATATAAATAGCCAAAAAAAATACTGGGAAAAATAGAATTGTCATTTTACAACCTATAATTGACTTTTTGACCGCAAAATGAAGACATTAATAAATTGGAAAAACTCAATAGAGAAGAAAATGATTTGAATTAGAGAAAGTATTTGCGCTAAATTATGTCCTTACTTCATATTTCATTTACTTGTCGCAGGCTATTTCTAAATTATCAAAGCTATCGTCGAAGGACGATGAGATCATGGAGGAAGAAGAAAAAACTTCACAGCAATCAAGCACAACCACATCCAGGACGAATTTCAGAATAAAAGTGTACATAAATATATGCTTCTAGAAGCAGATATGAACTATACAATTACAACAACAAAAAACATTACATAGATTGCCTTCTACCAGAAAAATTCCATTTCGGCTGCAACTAAGGGTGCCCATATTAATATGTATGTTTATAGCGACTCAGCTGATTATCCGTATAGTTACCGAAATCTTGGCTGTATACAGTGGAGAGGAAGGGAAGCACGGCTCGGCGTGCGAGTGTCCTTGCTAACTATTATAAAGATCAATACTAGTTGTGATCAGGAGTCGCATGGGACGAAAGAAAAGACTCTATGCTTCAATGAAAAGGGAGATAATGAAATCAATCGAATTTTTGGATAATTTATCGATTATGTAAAACTATATCAATTCACTATGCGAGTATGCAAGTCTGCGAAAAATGAAAATAAGTAATATCAACTTAACGAAATACTTGAAGAAATGCTTTTGAAAAACTCAAACATCCGCATTTGTTCATGAATTAAAAAAGGAAAACATTTGGATGAATGTAATACAGAGAAATCAACAATTTTAGATCCTAGATTAAAATTAATATCTGACCAAATTATAAGCTGAAGATAAGTCTTAAGTGCATGCTATTTATTTTCGTTGATAAGGCTTCTGACTTTGAAAGGGTCCGACCTTACAAAATCTGATGTTATCTCCTTCGTCCACATAAACAAACTAACTCCTTTACAAATAATAATCATTTTAGGTCACGACATACACATCGCCGTTTGTGACATGTTTTGAAAATCCTCCCTATATAATTATATTGACTGGGGTAATCGGATTTTTTTTATAATCCCACACAAAATAGATGTGTTAGATTACCTGAAATACATCGATCAAAATATAAATATTTATAAAAAACATTTGATATCACTTCCTTGAATCTGATTGGTTAAGGATGGGTTTCTCAACTGCTTTTGCAAATCAATAGGAAAATAGTACAGGCGAAAATATAGTGACTTTACGGCAGCGCTTGTATATAAAAATTATTATGACTCACATTAAGAGAGCGTCATTTTTATTATGGGAAAGAAATCATAAAGGAATATAGAATATAGGAGGAAAGAGAGGGTTACAGAAAATTGTAGAGAATAACTCCCTTATTTGACAAATTTATTAGAAGTTACTGTTGATATTTTCGGATAACGACATTGACTCATTATAAATTATTCTGTTTGTATTTCCGTCTGAAACTAATTATACAGTCTCTCTGTGCTTCAAGTTGGGACCCTTCCTGGTTCCGTGCAATAGTACAGCTGAGGATTTTGAGGTTTTAACATCTATCCATGATGAATAAGGTTCTCGGCGTGTCTGACGCCATTTTTTATAGTCAACTCATTACCTCTTTGCAAGAGTGTTAAATGCCGATGCAGCAACTCAGCAATAGAAGCATTTCCTAATGGACACTGTACAATTAAATAAATGTAACGTGAACTATTCTTGCAATGTAAAATAAAGAAATATTCTCTTCAACCATCGCGTATGACTCGCTTTTTCATTTAATAAAATTCAGCGAAGAAAATAAAATTGTCACATTAATTAAATTAAAAATATGTAAGCCCGAAGCTGACTATTATTAGTTAAAAAAATTGAAAAACATACAAAGCTTGTTAACATCATATTCACATGATAATACCACAGTAAAACTGACACGTAACATCGCGAATAAAGGCCCGCTTAACCGAATTGATTTTTCAGACATCTACAATGCAATAAATTAGTTACTGATATCTCGAGAAAGGTGGGTGTATAGTAGTAATAGTACAGTAGTTCAGTCGCTTTCTGGTGATTAGCACAGTTGTTATCTGCTGTCGGTTGCTAACCGTATAATATGAATCTACATGACCGGGTGAGTGGCATGACTTGTGATCAGTAAAACAAATCTAAAAAATATCAAGCAACGACTACCGAGTCTAAAAGAACAGAACTGTAATCATTCCATGGTCACACAAACATATTGATATGCAGGTCATATTCTGCCAAAGAAAGAGCGATGAGAGGACACGGGAGCACTTTTCAACATGGCTCAAAGCAAACATGACTCATCACATTGTCAATACTCAAATAAAGGGTCCTCTCACTTCTCCATATTTTAACACAAGACAATTTAGCGCATACGGTGTCTACAACTACATAATAACACACCATCTTGCTCCCTTTCCTGCTGGCAATACGCTCCTCTATATAAGCCATGAAATGTTGCACCTAACTGCAGTATACTTCATACTCAAACAAAAGTTGTGCTTGCAATAATCGACGAATTCTCGTCATTACTGGGTTACTTCAGGAAGGTTGGGCAGACAACTATGCAGTAGACTTACTTAGTGATTTACTATATAGGCTCCTCTTCAACACAAAAATGCAACCGTGGAATCGCCTTAAATAATTCTATACTAGTAATTTGCTCAACAGGCAATCAATAAAAACCAATTAAAACAATCTATACTACTCGATATATTGAAGGATATATTTTCGATGGAATTAATCAACACACGGGGGAATAAATGCAATGTGCGCATTTTAATTAACTGAAAAATCTCAGAGTTAATTAAATAAGACAATTTGTTTGCTTAATTAGTCGTCAATAATAAAATTCTGGAAATCACAGACAAATCCTATCCGATGCTGATCGAGAGGAGATTATGATACCATAAATATGTTTTCAAGATATTTCTTGCTATTCCAAATGTCATCAGCCACATATAGATATGAATCTATGACATGCAAACTGATATAATGGTGACACAAAGGTAGGTAAATTGAATAATTTAGTGATGGTAAACGGTACAGTTTATTACTTCAGTATCATTAAAACATAAAAATAATGTTATGGCTTTGGTTATGTAGGTCCATCCCCCAATAATGAAAATGGCAGAATGCATCCAGGCATTGCTTCGTTATACACCAGAATCAATGTACGGTTTAAAAATCTCATTAAAACTACATCGATATCATTTGTAAATATCCGAATTGGTTATAATATTGCTTTTTCAGTTAGGTACACAAAATAAAATAATTGAATAAAAATTACCGACTAAGAAAATGTGAACTAGACTGCAACACACTCGTAACATTGTATTGAGAGAAAATCCACATCAATATGGCTTGTCTGTAATTATTACATATAAACTTACACATGTACTAAAACACAATTCCATTTTTAGACTATTTCGAAAACGTTTTCGAGTCATCAAGAAGGTCAAGAAGAAATTTGAAGTTTGAAATTCTTTCATAATATGAAATTGAAAGCAATAGTTTCGCAAATAACTCTACTTATATTACTTACTATAAATGATAGGTTTACTAATAATAATTCTGATGATGACATGAATGATTGTAAAATGTTTCAATAAATATATCCATAAAAGAACCTAACAGTCGGTGTCAAAAAGTGATCTAATACTGCAGAGATCCTCATAGATATTGTACAAAATTCAAAATTTTCAAAATTAAACAGAAACAATTTACACATATCCATCGTTTCAAACATTATTCTTTCAACTATAGAATCGTCAATTGTGTATCCTCACATCAATTAGTAATTGAGTTTAAGACGACTTGATGAAACGACGATCATGATTTGATGTGACAAAAGTGGAAGATGATGCCAGGAAGATAACCCTCCATGACTACAGGTCGTTGCCTTCTCCAGGTGGTCACAATATCACGGTGCATGCATATATGACTCATACTGAAGCAGCTAAATCAATGCCTTGTTTACATGCTACTATATATGGGTTCTAAACAGTAGCTAGTCAGCACTCTAGCTATAGACAAATGGATTATATCAATAATTTACATTTGGCGCTAACATCAAGACGCACAAATTATATTGCTATAGGCAAGTGTCTTATACTTTATATACGATGTTTGATATACACAAAAAGGAGCTGAATAAAATACATAGAACTGCCTACTGATATCAGGAATTACTATGGAGGCAGCCGGTGTTGGCCACAGTAAGTCCATTTCTGACATTTAACCACCTCACAAACTGTCAAATCCCTGCAGTCACCTACTTTCCTAACGAGAAGTTAGCGGGTACACTCTCTATATAATGTACACGCAGACAGACTTCACTTTCTTCTGGGAAATGGACAGGTGTATTGCTGTGCGGATTGGGTAGTGGTGTGAAAAGAACTGAATTGCAGCCTGAGATTGGACAAACACTAGAAACTTGGGGAAGGGGTTATAATACGGCACTTGATCTAAATATAAACAAGTGGATGAATGGATCATGATAACTGGAATTTCTCTCTCCCTATAATGTCTATGGTACCATTATAAACATGTTGATTGTATGGAATGTTATTTGCATATGCCCAAATTTACCCTTGATGTTTTTTAATACTATAAAATATTTATCTGTGCGACTTTATATATGTTCTATTGTTTGGTAGGACATCAATGTCGCTGAAGAATCGATTAATAATAGAAAATAAATTTAATTGTGGTCTAGTGTGCATCTACAAAACTCCATATTGATAAAATGAAAAAAAACTGATAAGGAGATAATTGCCAGCGATGGCTAATCAAATAATGTCTATAATATAATTAGTTCAAATTCAAAGTGAGTTATGATTTAATGAAGTTGTGACAGCATACTAAATAATTGATAAATAGAGTGTTTCATTATAACTGTTTGAACAAACATTACGTCTACAGCAATTACGTCTGAAAATTGTAAAAGTTTAACCCTATATATGTATTATAGATCTAAAACAATCAGAATCTCAAATACTCTATATACTAGGTATAATGAAACAAGATCTGTATTGTATATTTTAAGGAAGAATAACTTCAATTGTAATGTTGAATTAGATTTGGATTCCTTGTTAATGTAATAAAAGAATATTGATTTGCACATTTGTAATGCCGTTCAGTGACAAACAGCATTGCGCGAAATCCAATATCCGAATAACAAGTTATATAGGTAGAATAAATATACCACTGTTGGTTAGTACCAACAGGACAACCTTTATTCTCGTTTTATATGTCGTTTAGAATCACTATTATTGGAAGTAAATTGATTAATTATCCATGTTCACATACAGTCCAAATCAAATGTTTATACTATAAATTAAGGAATTAGTCACATGAGCACAATTACCAAATTTTGAATATAACGGTACTCAAATAATACTGTTTAGTAAATAATGAAGTAACAAGTGGTCATATATTATTTCAAATCCTTGCATACCATTTTAGAGTCGTCTTGTGATATTCGGTAGTGATAAACACGCCCTTCATGGCGAACTGTTATAGACAGCTGGCCAGGCTGACTCTCGGAGCCCCGAACCAGAAAACTCCCATTGATCCCACTTCGCAGCAAGTGTTCGCCCGTCTGGCGGGTGACTGAACCGTGAAACCACGACAGAGCTTCGAGGCTTGCCGCGGTCTCTGTAGCTGAGTAGCAGGGAGCGGTGATGCCCCCTGACACAAAGCCCTCTGAGAGGTAATTCGAGGGAACGCAACCGTGGCTTCCGTTGGTGAGATGTTCGACCTGAGCCCAGTCCCCGGTCGGGGTGTAGCCTAGAAGTCGAAGACGGTCACCTGTGGTGAATCAATGAACAAGAAAAGAATATAAAAATACATAAATTCAGTAAAAATGAAAATAGAGAAAGTGAAATAAATATGATTGTTATATGAGTGGTTTTGCATGTAGGGTAACACTAGAGGTAAGTTAACAGCCACTCATACCTTTCTTTAAATTAATTTGTGACTCCATGGCTGCCTGAAAGTCATGTAAGGCATATCGAATGGTTGGATCTGTTTCTGAAGAAATTGCCATTAAAGCAGAAAGATCCATTTTTTCCATTGTTGGACGCCAGGCATCTGAATGGAAGTTATTTTAGTTTGAAGCAACAAATAAAAACTGTAGATGTCACTGATATCTTGTATTTAGAAGTTATCAACTAATCTAATTATCTATTACAAGTTGAATTTATTAAATGGGATTTTTTAAATGAAGAAATGTCAAAATAACACAACAATTATTTCAACATATATATGATTAAATTAATAATATTTATTAATTGTAAATTTTGAAATTATAATGTGTCTACTTAACAAATTATTTGCTAATATAACAGATATGAATTTGAAATAGATGAACTACAAAATATGAGACTTCAACTATTAAATTCTGTCAATCTTTTGATAATCTTATCAGGGATAAATTTCATTATGAATATTTCTGTCGAAATAAAAATATATACATAAATAACAATTGAATTTTCTTTATCTAAAATTCTGACTTATTATAGACTAAATAAAAGATAATACCTCATTCTCACAGCATACATAATTTTTTTTATTAAATTCATATTTAAAATATGAAATCTAAGTGTCATGTTTCAAATATTCTGCTTATGAAATCTTAGTGAAATTAATTTGAGGATACTGTCTAATGGATCACAACTTAAATATATAGGCAACATACAAAATTGAATCACTAATATAACATTTTTATAAAGTTATATATATTAAACATCAATCAAGCATTACAAACATAACTTAGTTCTATGTAACCTATCTTACTTATGTATAATATTAAATAATTGATTATAGGAAAAATATATTTTTAAGCAAACTTTTATTTATACATTACAAAAATCCCATTACACTAGTTTATATTTTCAAAATATTTAAAATTGAAATGCATGTAATCATTTGAATTAAGTAACTGTTAAATAAATACATAGTTTAAAAATAATAGATAATAACATAATACAGTTATTTGACAACTAGAAAGTGGTTAACAATCTGGCACCAGTATAAAATTTTGAAAATTTTGAAAAATTAAAAAATCATTTTTAATTTTTGATTATTTCATGTTTTTATGACGGTTTAGTTTCACTATGCTATTTATATGAATAATAAAATCAGCTGAAATATCATTCATTGAAATGAACAGATTAAAATATAACCATTTCAAATAATTGAAAGTGAAACTGAGCAATATATTATTATAATTATTCCTGCAATACTACAAAAATAAATGTTGACATTTGATCATTTCAAATAAAAAACTTATAATGGTTTTATATACAATATTTCAGCAATATGTTTTACCTTATATGTTTTAATGACAGTTTATAATTACAAATTGGATTATTGATAAAAAAACATTTATGCTGGACATCACATAAATAATTTAGATAATTTATTTTGCTTATAAAAAAAACTATAATGATAACAAATACTATACTATGTTACTATTTTGCAGATATTTGAATTAACATTCATATGTGTATGCTATGTAAAAGAAGTTGCTGAAACTTTAATTATTATTAAAGGGTTCTTTATAATATATATTAGTATTTTCTTTATATATATACATTATTTGCACCTGTTTAACAAAACCTCTTCAATAATTACATGATATTTAAGATTTTAATTTGAAGCTGAAGTTGCTGTTGTTAATTAAAATTTGAAGAAAACAAAACTTACATTAAATTAAAGAAAACTTACATTTTGAGGGTAAATCATGGGTATTTAGAAAGATAGAAATATTAATTTAGAAACACTATTTCCTATTACAAGATATTTACTATGGTTAAATTGATTTAATTTAAGATAATAAATGTATGTTGAAATTATATAATAATGATTAAAATGTTTTTAACCATTAATATGATATCATTTAATAATCAATATAACCCATCATCTGGTTATTTGAAATTTGAAAGGAGGCCTTAACTTTTTAATGGGTTTAAAAAATCAAATAGTCCCACTAGACTATGTAAAATGAATAAAGCATGTAATAAACATTAAAAGGTGGTAATTAGTGTAATAACATATATATATATGGATATTAATGTATAAACAATATATTATGTTACCACAAAGTGCACTAACCTACTACTAAGGTACTAATCTAATATTAAAAATAATTTATATATTTTGAAAATAAAATACTTTAACTAGATCTGCCATCTAAAATTTATCCATTTAAAATTCTTAGCCAGTATGTTAGACAAAAATCTTCAATTTGTTGTTAATTTAAAATTATAAACATATTACTTTAATTTGATTGATCAATTTGAACTTTTTAAAATAATTTTTTGCCTAACATATTGGCTAAGAATTTAATTTTATATTGTAGATCTAGTTGTAATTTTAATATAATAATAATAAATAAATAATAAAAATTAGATTAAATATATTTTAATTATAATATAATAAAAATACATAATATTTTATATTTGAAAAAGGAATCATATAATTAATTTATTATATAATAATTAAAAAAAATTATAAATATAAAAGATTAATATGAACATATGAAAATACAGAAAAAATATATTTTAAAATAGAGGAAACAAAGAAATATATAAAGGGAGTTTTATATTATGCAATCATTAGGTTATTTGATTTATTGTCAGAAATCTGCTTGTTGGATAATTAAAGCAAATAATGAGCACATTTTAAGGCTCTATTACATTTTATTTATAATAAAGTCTAATATAGAATTAGCAGGAGTAAGGATAATTGATTATATTGTAGCAAAGGTATTTATATCTGCTACTGTATTTGAAGTTTGTGTATTTTTATCAGTTATATATATATAAAAATTCCATATTAAATCACATAACAATATACAGGTAAAATTCAATATGATAAAATAAAAATACACTGAAAAAATAAGACAGTTATATACTTTACTTTAATGAATTGTACCTTTGTTGGCTGTATATTTTTATAATGTACTTTTTGGAACATTTTGCCATATTGCAATAATCCCTTATTAAAGTATGTAGATTTGTACTTACAAATATTTACATATAAATTTTCACACATATTATGAACAATATATTTTATAAAATTATAGTCAGAATTACAGTATTCTGAATAAGACAAAATATTTAATTATTTTTCATAAAAAGAAATTTTATACTATATAATACAGTTATTTCTTCAAGCAGAAAATATTTTAAAAATCCATATAGTATATTTTGTATGATAATATAATAATATAATAATGAAGGCAAAAAAGACAATACTTACTATAATTGCTTATATAGGAAAGATGCAATCAGAGTCTACCAATACTAAATATAGAATGATGTGCAGTGTGGCTGAAACTAATTTCAGTCAGAAACATTGCAATGCCCATAAGGAAAAGGTTAATCATATTATATTTTTTAATATGACATAATTTTGGTATGTAAATAATTTATAAATGAAGTATTTTTTCTTTTGTTTATTTAAATGTATAGTCATAAAATGTGTCCAATAATATTATATTTAAGTGGAATAATAAACAGTGTAAAGAACTATGGTCCTGCATTTTCAATAAAACAAATTTCAATTTTTACAGTTAGCACTGACAGTTCACTGGACTACCAACCAATATATATAAAAATATATATATTAAATGCTAAAGTTATGAAAATCATTTCTTACCATTACTTTGAGATTCACTAATACGTCCACATCCATTACCATTTGTTTGTAAATAAGTTTTTCCTTTCTTTTCATGAAATTCTCCAGATGTTGTTGAAGATGGTTTAGTTTGATTAGCTCCCATCAGTTTGCGACATTAGGTTATGTATGAAATACTTTCAAATTATAATTTAGCATGCATTTGTCCTTGATTTAAATTTGGAATAGTTTTTATCTTACATTATTTTATCCCATGTACACAAAGACAATGAAAATATTGAATCTTTATATATTAAACTTTCCGCTGCTATTGTTTTGTTTACTTTTGATATATATAAACACTCTGAAATATAAACTATTTAAATAATTATTTTCACGATATTGAAAAAGAGAGCGTAGCGATCGACTCGAGGATCAATAAACGTCTAAGTATCTTAAAAGTACTGTTCAAATGAGGGAATGTAAGTTTCTTCTATGCATAAATCAATTTTAGAAAAGTATTGGAAAAATAAGAGTTCAATATAAAATCCATAAAATATATTGTTATATTTGATTTTTCCGTGCATTTAAAAGTATTCGCCATGCAATAAAAAGTTGTCCATGCCCAAAAAATTAAAATTTTCAAATTCTTCAATCAGAATGTAATGTCTAGTTTTCGGTGCATATGCATAGTAAAAAATGTTTATTAGACACAAAAATAGTGATAATTATTGTTTCAAAATATTTTCAAAGTATAGTAAATGACCCATTAGTATAATATTATTAAAAAAATTTCTTTGTAAAACTAATTAAAATTTTATCTACCGATTATTTTAATTTAGGTAAATATGTGGCTTATATCCTTGATTATAAACTATAGATTAATGCGTGCAAACTTTTAGCCCTGATTAAGACTCCTGTCTTCAAAACTCCTCAGGCTTAAACTAATCAATAGATCAGCACAAAACGCTAGCGTGCAAGTAAGTTTGTTATTGTCAAAATCAAATTTATTATAAGGTATACCCAATTAAAAAACCCGGTACGTATAACTCGATCCTGACTTTAAGAATCTTTCTTGTGCTATAGTATTATGATAATTTATTAATTAGTTTAAGCCGGCCATAGTTTGCACACTACCATATCGAGCGAGGTCTTAAGAATTTATACAAGGACTACATTTTTTGCTGCTATAGAAAATAAAGGAGCGCACTTTTCTGCGAACTGGGGGGGGGGGCACGTGTCCCTCAGGCGCCCCCTCCGTCCACGCCTACCTATTATTTCAATTCTCTTTTTAAAAATTCATTTGAACTACTGGATCAAAAATAAAATTATTTTTATATAAACCAATTTTTTAATGAAGTCATTACCTACATTTTTATTAATTTTATCGCCATTGCATATAACTTTTATTTAGGAAAGCTT
Organism: Vannuccia rotundouncinata; assembly: GCA_034780395.1. NCBI lineage: Eukaryota > Metazoa > Platyhelminthes > Proseriata > Coelogynoporidae > Vannuccia > Vannuccia rotundouncinata. The sequence goes on along the minus strand of JAUZNC010058195.1, from coordinate 18,601 downwards.
AATTTCTCAATGTTTGGACGTTTCTCGATCGATGTACCTATACATAATAAATTAAATAGGAATATGAGCATGACTATAATGCAGATGTGAATATACGCATTTTTAATATAAAATATTATATAGTTTTTTTGAAATATGCGATTAGATAATTGAGACTGAATATATTAATGAAATAAATAAATAACATATTTAAAGTATTTAAGATTTATGTATTAAGATTAAGTATTATGTAATTTAAAAAAGATTTATATTTAGAGGAAAATTATAACATTCTATAATACAATAATAATTGGAATGAACAATATGTGTTGGAACATTTTTATAACAATATAAATCCTATTGAAATAATCAATTACCTTTGAATTTTCTAGTTCAACATATGAATACGTTTTCTAAATAATTACTGGATTATATAATATGTTAATACAAAATAAGAATGAATATATTATCACAAGTAAAAGAAATCTTAACGAAAACTGTAGTATATGTCATTATATATAGCATAAACAATTAATTGAAAAAAAATATTATATCACGTCAAAAAGCTGATTTACAAATTTAGTAATCATTTATTTTTTAAATTGCAGAAATTTAAAAATAGTAAGTGTTGCACAAACTCAATAAGTCAGTCTAGAGTAACTAATCAGAAAAACTAATCAATAACTGCGGATTGATATCCAACATTTGATTCTAGTCGTCTCTAACTGGGTAAACATTCTCATCGAAACGTCCACGAACATTTCCGGCTGGATAAAAGAAGCAAACAACCCAAGTCGGTCCGTCGGGGATGACAACAGCTCCTGTGCCCATCTCTTCGCTATCGCGCCAAATCATCTGAGTGAAGTTTCCTGAAGGGTTCAGGTAAGTGTTAAAAATATGCATTTATTTATTAATTATAACTATCAATAATATATAGATTAAATGGTGACAGTAATATATGATGAGTTTCAATAAAATCAAAACAGTTTCAAAACAACTGTTTATTTATCTGAGTGCGATTTTTGTTTTGTCTTGATCAATAAACATTAAATAATTGTTCGACGTTTATTTACGCGCTTATATAATTTATTCTATGTATACAATAGTAAACGGTATTCATATCGATGATCTTATAACATTTTGAATGGTTTATTTTACAAATATTTTCTTACTTTAATTTTTGAAAAAAGATAATAAATCATAAATGTATTGTTTCAAAAAGATTTCACACATAGAATGCAATTTCTTAATAATTTTCCTTCAATTTAGAAATCAATTTTATCTTCCAATTACTTTATCTATAAGAATTAATTCAGTATGTACTACGTATTAATATTGTCAGAATTAAAAAATATGAATGAATTAATTAATTAACAAATTAAGTCGTACATCTAATTTAAGAATAATAAAATGTATAATAGCGAAACATTTTATGCCATATCAAAAAATGTGTTATTTATCAGAAAATGAATGATAGTTTTTTATATTATTGTTAATTAACTTTTTAGGTTTCTCTTACTAAAATCATTGATCTTTGTTGGTTCCTTATTGTAGCGGAAGTTGTTTCTTTCTTGGTACCAATGATCGGCAACTCTACCCCCTGAAATTCACAATTACAAAGTTAACAATTTTACAAATAATTCTAATTCTACCTTATTTATACAAACAGTAATCTATATATATCTATATAATATATATAATATCTATATATATAATCTATATATCCTGAATTTTATTTCATCTGTCTTTTCTCGGTTTCACATTATAACAGTTTATGTTTTGCGCATTTCATATTATATAAAGTATGGATAGCTATTTATCATAATTCATTTATCTATAAATAATAAATACATATATAAGTCATTAAGAAGAACCGTTGATTATTATGATTATATATTATAAATGTAACACAAATTATTACATAATTAAATATTATACTGGGGCGAGAGAAGCAAATTCATATTTGTCCTGCAAAAATTTAGTTACTATAGCGCATGAAGTGTGAAATTTATTTGCTCAATATTTTAAGAGGACAAAATAACTTATTTTGAGTATATTATAAACTATTATTAAAATTTATGAATATTTTTTTAAATACAAAGGCCATAATTATAGTGTAACAAATCGTGATCATTTAAGGTGGAGGACTCATATTTAGGGGTCGAGAAAAATACATTCTTCGCTTGACGAAAATATTGTACAACCCCACATAGCTGATTTTTATAATTATTTCAAGTTTTAGTTAGCTGATATCTGGAATGAAGTGAAATCATTAAATTATAAGTGTGTTACAACAAAGATAATCCGTAGGTTAGAATGCTAAATGAGTTAACACACTTTCTATAATTTAAATGTTTTTAATCAAGCAAATCGACTGTATTTACTCTTATTTTTCTTTATAATAAAGTGTTTGATATTGGAAGATAGAGTATAGATAAAAACGTAGATATATATATAGGTATTTTATAATCTTATATTAATTGTATTGTACAACAATTAAATTCGTTTGGTAAGTTGTTAGTATATACATTTGTTGTCATGAATGTTATTGTGTAAATCACTGAAGAAAATGAATGACAACTTTGGGTAAAATAAAATGGCAGCTAATAATAATAATAACATTTTTAATAATATTAAAACAATTTAATTCACATTGATTTAAATTTAACTGAGAAAATCACTAGAGAAATGTTTTTAGAAATTGGTCCGAAATCGAATGTGTCCATTTTCCACTTTTGGTAATTTTATTACACGACATGCGAACGTACACTATAAACTATAGAAGCATAATCTATTACCTTTTAGTGGGGCTCCTGGAAGCGCAAAAATAGCGATGTTATCATTGAGTTCATTTCCATTGAAAGTTTCCTCATTGCGAAGAAAGAGACGCTTATCGGCCATGTGATTTGCCAATGATTGGGCCATATCGTTGAGCTCCTTATGTTATACAAAGGATATATTCAGAGCAAAATGTGTAAAATGTATACTGTAATCATTAAAAAATATCATTAATATTTGGATTCAAGAGTATAATTCAAGTTATAATCGTTTGTTCGATAGATATGTATAAAATAAATATTTAAAAAGTTAATTAACAAATCATACCGATCTAATAAAAACTTTCTCAACTCCATGCATAGATCGATAGTAGTTGATGGCTTCGAACAATTCATCTCGGAAATCCCCCAAATTGAAACTGAAAGACTGTAGTAAAAATTTACATTTATTGTTATTTGAAATTTATTGTGTAAAAGTTATCGATTTTTTGTCTTGTTATTAATACAAAATATTATTTATTAATTATATGTAGTATATTATTTGTTTATTCTAGCAACAATAGCGCAAATTCACATATTGCTTTAAGGTTTTTTTATGGATTTTAATGAAATTAGTTTAGTATGCCAATGTAAAGATAAACAATTTTAAAAAAGATCAAGATATTAATAATTACCATACTATGTATTGGGAAGCGTAGTAAACCCATAGACATTTATTATGCATATTTCCTTATTTACAGAGTAAAACATAATAATATATGATAATAATAATAAAATAATAATATCATTTAATAACATAGTAAATGATAGTTGACCAAAATGAAATTTTTCAGATACAAATCATATAAATAATTATACCAAGTTCAATGGAGTTAATGAATAAACAATTACTATATCAACCGGTTTTCAATAACTACAGTAACAAAGCCTTCATGTTTAAAATGTTTTAGTTACCCCAATTCCATTCAGAAGATATGAATCGTCTTTGCGATCTAAGGATGACGACCTGTAATCTTTCTTCAAGCTCATTGACATTTCCGGTTCGTCCTTATTGTCAAATCGAATAATTGGACCGGCTGAGCGATCTAATGATGGCGATCTGAAATCTTTGTTTAAGCTTATTGACATGTCTGGTTCATTCTGACCGCTTGTGCCACTTTCTAACGATATCGGCCTGTGATCTTGTTTCAAGCTTGGCAATGACATTTCTGGTTCATCCTGATCGTCAAATCTTAGTGGATCTGTTTGGTGGGCGCAATACCTTATTTTAACTTAAAATATATTACAAATCCTAGAATTATAGATTTAAAACATAAACTTTTAAAATTACTTTTGGTCTCTTCATATTCAAGCGAATAAGTGTCCCCATCTTCGGAAATATACTTCTCAGTTGTTGTAACTATCTCGACTCCATCCTCATCAGTTCTAGATTTTGTTGACTTGCCAATAAGTTTATCAGAAGGATTACGAGGTGTGGTTTTATTTTCGCCGTTCAAGAGGCCACCTAGTTTAAAAATTACATAAACAACCACACTTATATTAATTAACCAAAAAATGGTATACTTTAAAAAATGTAACGACTGTATTCTACATTTAGAAGGGAAGGCAATACCATTGTTTTGGTATTGTAGATAACTGTATTGTTCCCATAATGAAAATACTGTTTCAATAATTCACATAATTCATTTAAATTGAATGATTAGTTGAAACATATGGCTTATTAAATAATCAATTTAATACAAATTATTACCATCCGGTCAGTGCATTTGCACAACTCTTACCAATTTTTCAAATAATGCTTATATTTTTTACATTATTTTTTTAAAAATATTTTTATATTATATTTTTATATATATTATATATTTTTATATTTTTACAGTTTTTGTATCTCTAAATTTTCCTAACTGACTTAATGTTCATTATTTTAAAATGATTACAAAATTTTGCGAAGTAACATAATAATTTTGGCAAAACGGATAACGGAATCCTTTAATCATAATATCATTGAACTAATTAATACTTACCGGCTATAGGTATCCTAATTATTTATTGTTTACATAAAAAAGAGAAATCCTTTATGAGGCCTATCATCGCTCCACCCGAATTAAACACAAATTAAACAACTTTCGTCGTTTTTTTAAACCTTTGTTCTCTCTAGCTAATTTGATTCGCTCAGGAATGTAGATGGATCCATTGAATGGCAGAGGAACATTTTCGATCCAGCAGTCACGCATATTTCCCGGGGGACTGTATTGGCCACATATGTAGACGCTTCCTGTGGTGGAAACAGCTCGTCCAAAACCTGCTAGCTCTGTCGACTTCCATACAACCTGAGAGAAGTGACCTGCTCGTGTGACGAAGTGAAAGTCAAAAATCAGTCAAAAGTATATTTTATTGTGAAATAATAATTGAACTGGAATACAGTTCAATGGAACAGATTGTAATTCTTTTTAACTTATTAAGCAGTATAGAAATTGGATTTACACATTGATTAAGGCATATTACATGGTGTGATTAGATGACGGTGGATAGATAACCAGTTGTATAACATGGCTCGACTATATTATGAAAATTGTATTTTGCAAACGTTAAAGATAATGAAACCGCAATTACAGAAAAACATTAAAAAAAATAAAAATACTGATCGCTCTAATCAAATAGCAAACATTTTTTTACCTCAAAAATACTTTATACTTTTAAGTTAATAAATATGGGGAAAATTTAAAAAAAAACATACCACACTTTGTCAACTGGTTCTCTTTCTGGAAATCGTAATCCTCAATTTCAGCATACCAATCTTCGGTTACATCAGAACCTGTTAATGATAAAATGTCATGTCTCTATTTTAAAAAATGGTTTCCTTTCTAGTTTATATTTTTTAATCATTTATACGTTTATTAAATTATTTCTGTCTTATAAATATTAATTACGAACCCACCTAACAGCGGAGATAATAGAAGCCACGCTGTTTTCCTTTTTGAGAAATAATTAATCTTTTTTATATTGGTGCCCTCTTTTGTCTGCATCAATATATATTTTTTTTGCTATATATATATACAGTTCTGTGAAAAAGTTTGGAATCATGTCTAACATTTTGTTTAATGAGACGCTGTCGTATAGTACTATAGTGCACATATCACGTTGATCCAGAGGATGAATAGCTCTTATTTCAGCAGAAGATGCAAATCGATGGGCCACATAATATCGACGTATATCATTCTATCCCCTTGAGGAGTATTTATCCTTGGTCGACCTGATCGCTGCCATGCCTGTTGCTATAATAATCACCTTTATCTGCTATACGGGCTAATGTTTTGCATGTATAAAGAAACAGTAGATAAATAAACATTCATTCTAGCAGCAATTACACGCTGAGTAGGTAAATCTCTCCTGACTTGAAACATGGATTTGAGCACGAATTATTTCCTTTACTCGTCCTAAATGCAACTGAATTATGAAAAATTCCTATTATTATGAAAATTACAAGACCTAAAGGAATTTTTAAGTAACTAAATTTAGAACAATAATGATGATGTAAAAATAGAATTAAATAGAGGCTTTTTACTCCAAATGTAAACTTTATATATTTATATTATAATAATAAGACATGTTTCCAACCTTTTTCACAGAAGTGTATATATATGTGTCATTTTGTAAAAAGTGCGTATTTTTGCCTATCTATGTTAAATTAAATATGTTTTATTGTTGTCTGGTTTATTATCTGTTGTCTATGTTTTAATGTCAGTGAGATTATACGATAAATCAATAAAACTTTGCTTAAAATGACCATTATTGTGAGCAATATATTACAGGGACATCAAAGGTAACGCCACAATAGTGAAAACAATTTAATATCAATCAGATTTTACTATTATTTCGAGATGCTTGTATGACAGGGTATTCCTTTTTCTTAATATATGATTTTATTCACCCTGTTTAACAATAATAAAATGAAAATGTAAGTCTGAGTTATGTTTGAGCCGCTCTGTAATTACAAAAAGTTTCAATTTTACAAAAATGAATTATTTCAGATATATAAAATTTTAATAATAAATAATAATAAATCTGTTAATTTTTTAGTTTTATTTATATTTGTATGATCTATATATGAAAAAATATCTAAATTTGATTCTTCTATTAAAATTTTACTGTAAAGATATTTCAGCTTTTGATTCTTTTCTAAAACCAGGATATTTTCTGGATCACACGATAATACATTTATAATAGATTTATGTTGCAGACGAAATGCGAGTTTTCACATCGTTCAAACAATTTGCGAATTATACGAAATCGTTTCATTGTAAATTAACAGTTAATTCGCAATTTTGTCTATAAAAAATAATTAATAACTAAAAAAATATATTATTTTTTCTCTTATTTCAAAATACGAGAAGATATATCAATATTAAAAATTATGTAAGCAATAAAGTCTCACCCGAGTAGACAGTATCTGGACCGGTATTAGACATAGCAATGTTCTCCCCAAGTGGACAAAAGTGAGTGTCACGATCACTGTGCTCCAAATCATCCATGTCGGCCATCATGTCCGCCCATGTCTGAGCACTGGCGGCCAGATCGGCATCATAAGTGATCGGTGGACAGCTGTGCAACTCACGAAGTCTGAGGGCAACATTTTAGAAAAAATTGAAATGATACATATTTTGTGCATCTATATATTATATAAATTATAAAAGACTATAAAAGCTCTTTTTTATGGCACAATAATAACAATCTATATCTATTAGTTTTGATTCATTAAATTTAGGATATTATAATAAATTATTCTTTTTTAAATGTTATCAACATGTTATCATCAATTTTATCAAAATTGTATTATTCTTTAATTAGAAATTTCTTAACACTATTTTGTCTTTTACAGTTTATGAAATATATCACTCAGCCTACCGATAATTCACAAATAAATAAGCACTCAACTAAATTAAATTCCCTATGGGAGGTTAATTTTTTTGTTAATAGATAAAATTATTAATTTTACCAAACTGCAGGGTACACTCATTATAGTTAACCTTTAAATCATTTTTTTTGCTCTAACTTTGAATTGTGCATACCTATTGGTATCTCAATTCTATACAAAGTACTGAGTACCAACTGCAATACAAACTGGACTCTCAGAGGTGTGTCAATATTTTAATATACAAGACTATAATACAACTATGCTCAAAGCCAACTTTCAGTATTGCGTAAATTCATTGCAAGTAGTATGTGAGTATTTCTTAGTGTAAACCAGGTTCCTTCTAATATATAGTAGTAATCCGCAGTTACACCGAGTGAATTGACTGATGATACACTATACAATAGAATATTAAGAAAGCCTCATATGACTAATATGCTATTCTCAGTGAGGAATGCGTGTAGTCATAGAAGGGGTCAATTTCATTGAATAAGAAATAAAATTACGTTTCACTAGTTGATAACAATGCCTTCATATACACTATATGTTTGTATCACAGAGCTCCCCATTAAATATACGTGATGCAATCTGTTGCTAATTAGTCAATAAATCTAGTTAAGGCGATATTACTCAAAAATTTAATTAAGACACAGTTGTATGCATTTTAAGAAGAATTCTCTTTTATTCTGTTTAAATAAATACTATTAAATTCTGTTGAATTCAAATTTGTCAGTAATAAAATAATTATTTGCTGCTTTGCAATCAAAGTTATTTAACTATTGTCAAGATTTCTTGTTCAGTTATAAACTGAATATATATATTGAATACCTACCATTAACAATTTAATATATGATATATAACGGGCATTCAATAATATTTTATTATTTTAAGGATTTTACTTTTCTCAAATTAGGCCTATATCTTTTTTCAGGGACAATGATTGAATAATATCTTTAAGTTACAATGGATAATCTTTTAATATACAATATAGAAACATTACATTTGGAATTACAAAGAGTTTCAATGAGTGAAATTTAAATTGGAAATATGTTAAAACACTCCAAACGTTTTTAAATAGGATTTTGTCCATATTAATCTTCAATTTTATATAAAGGATATACGCCTATACATACGAGACATGTCCCAATCCTTGTATGGAATATATTATAGCTCAACAAATTCTAATTTTTAAATAAAAGAACAGAAAACATAATTTAAAATTTGTTCTCTACTATTATAGACAGTTTATGTAGTAACCAAGCTTTGATAGACATTGTTAATATTTTTCTAATCTATAGTACAATATTATTTGTTAGTATCTTAACTAAATCGCCAATTTTTCTTATAATATGGAAATTTTCACACATGTAAATACCTAAAAAGTCTTTTCACTTACTCGTTATGAGTCTCGATGGCCTCCATATTTAGAGACATATCAATCATTTTGAATGTTTTGGTGGATAATTTTTGTACGAAAAACAAGGAAAAACAAGGAAAAACAAGGGTAACACCGTCACCGAAATTTAGGACAATCTGATTATTTCAAATTTTCAGCACGCCACTAACAGCTCAATCAATGCAAGTGATGTTAGGTTCTTCTAGTGATCACATATAGCAGAAGAAATGAAGTTAAGTGGGGGTGAATGAAGCCTTGCTGGCAAGTATCTTAATAAATATTAAGTGAATAAGGTGTAGTTGATTACACAACTGATTGTCCTCTACCTGTCAATGTATAGCCTAACAAGAGTAAACTATTTAGGTAGCTCAATCACTATACGAGAATATATATACTCCATAGAAAGGCATTACGTTTATTATTATATATGCATTCCTTAAACTATGGCGCGCTTCAAATCAATACAATTTCATCTTGACGTAATATTCATTTACAGTTATATATCCATCGAAATAGCGGTATGCTAGAGAGAATTAGAGAGTAGAGATGGATATGCCGGGATGGATCATAACTATAATATAACAAAATATGTATAACAATGGTAACATACAAGTTTGGTTGTTATGTGCATTATATGTGAGAAAGTTTTTAAAATATAAATTGTGCATTTATGGTGTATTGCGATAATAAAAATAAAGCACAATGCTTCATTAATTTGGCAATTTATTTGTTTTGTATAAAATGGAAAACATCTTGTATTTAATCTTTTTGATGCTTGGAAAAATGGATGAGGTTATCTATTCGTTTCCGTTTTCAAAGATTCAAAATAGTCTGCTCCGATCAACCCTATCCATACCGTGCTTCACGTACTGGGGGGTGGGCGATTCGGCCCCCCTTCCAAATATGATGTTCCTATGTCAAGGATGTTTTCTACAGGATAATTTTACAAAAATTGAAAAAATCAAGTTGAAAAAAGTTTTATGAGGCGTATAAAAATAATTTTTTTCAAACATTTAAAAAATTAAAAAAGTTTTTCTTCAAATCATTCAAAATTTTGATGTGGTTTCGTGTTTTGTTTTAATTTTATCTAGCTGATTATCACATAACATAAGCTATTTAGTGATTTACATTTATATAATAGCCATTTTTGTATATTTTCTAAAAATTGAAAATTTGGGGTGATGGCGATGGAACCGTTCTCATGATCGTCCACATGGGTCTATGAAAGTAAATTTTGAGCTAAAAGTAGAAAAACTTTATTATAAGAAAAATTACGAGAACTTACTATTGTCAAATTGTTAAATAAAATATTCCAGCGAAAATTGCAGAGGGCTATCTCGGACGATTGCTTAAACTTGATGCCCTAGACAAATAACCATTAATGTCTTTGTATCTATTCTAACTAGTAGGTATAAACGGAAGCGCCAAAAACTGTGCACCACACATTTGCCCAGGTCCCTAGCATGTAATGTATTTAAAGCATTATATAAGGTAATATTTCAGAAAAATTGTTTTTGCTAAGATATTGAAAAATCTAAATTATTTACGAAATGACCTACCTCTATAGCTTCGTGGAATTCGGACTCCTTTAATTGTAAGTCATTTGGTAAGACTGCGAAGTAACTATGAGATTGTCCTTCGAAGAAATTTGTCAGCTCCATCGATGAAAGACCGTTGAAGAAAAGTTGGTAAATTAGAAATGGTTTTCCTCGTTGATGTTTAGTTCAAGAACTAGGGAAAAAAATTCAGATTCTATTACGTACTTTATACAATTAAACTGTATCTAAAAAGTAGAGATTAACACGTGTGTTATAGCTTTAGATCTATTAAATAAATTTTTAATTATATATGTATAGTTTTGACTTTTCCTTCATTTTTTATAAACCAAAAGGCGATCTTGAATTTCAATTTGCTAAAAGTATTGATGTGATTTATTTAAATAATAGTCTCTTGCTAACAACGTATTATTATTTTTTAATAAAAAGACAAAACAGAATATATAGATTGAAGAAAATATGACAATTTTTAATCATTTTATAGAAGCATAGTTTGGAGAATAGTCTTCAAGATATGTTGTGAATTTAGAACACGAATAGATTTTATTCGCTTTTGATTATCGTGGTTAATTAAAACAAATTTTGGTAATGTTAAAAATTTAAAAATATGACTCAATCATTGGAAAGTTTTAAATAAAAATATTCTAATACGAGTTTTGTTTGGAGTGAGTTGAATTTGAGAGTCTCGTGAGTTAACTTTACCGCCAGATAATACCTTGATTAAAATGTGACGCTTTCTTATCAAAGAGTTTTGATTTGATGTGTATTACTTATTGTATTGAAAATGTGCGCATATTAATGCAAAATCCTTTCTGGTATGGCAGTTCTTTGAATTCTTGTAAATGATAAATCTATAAATGTGATCTATCTACGATATATTATAATATTTAAAATAATCATTTAAATAATTTATTATATGAAATAATTAAAATATTGTTTTTAAAAATAGGTTTGAAAAATGCCGGGCTATGAGGTCTGCAATTTTATTATAAAAATAATTTACGTTTTCACATGTTTAAGATTCGAAAAGTTATGTTGATATTGTTTTCTAAAATATTTCGAAATAAGCTAAATAAAGAAGCATAAATATATCGAAGTAGTATTGTGAATATGAAATTGTTTTTTGAAGAAACTTTATGAATTTCGGAACTGTGGAAGTTGATCTAAGTGGATATGCCTTTTGTCCTCAATAAAAAATTTGATAAATTTTTAACTTTTTTACTGTATTTTATGTCAGTGAAATAAGATAACACAAAATATTTAAAAAATCATGTTAAGATTTTTAAAAACATAATTAGTATTTTTTTATTTATATAATGGCGATGGACACTTTTTGGGGTCGCTACGCTATACGAAGACAATCAACCACCGAAAGTTAGACAGACGACATGTTTCTGCTATAGGACACACTGATCTAGAGAAAATTCCGAACTAAAAGTTTAAAAAATAAAACAGAACAAAAATCAAATCACGCAATTTAATTAAAATAATAAAAACAATTAATATATATAGAGAGTAAACAAAAATGAGAATCTAACCAATATGATATTTGAAAGAAAATATTAATAGATGAATAATTATTGTAATTTTGATGTCAACAAATATGAACGAATTTTTATTTAGCGATGAATAATATCTGTTTAATTTAATCATGTTTGTTTCTCAAAATTCACGGTTTTCTCTAATATTAGTGTATTCGGTGCCGTCAGATTTCTTAAAAGTTTCTTCAATAGTGACGTTTGTGAGACCGTTACAAGTCCTCTTCTTGCTCTTCCGGCCCACCAAGCGATCTTCAGGTGATTTGGGTCTCGTTATTGGGCTCCCAAATGTGCTGTCTTCCACTAGAATTAGTGGAAATATGCATGATCAGAATAAAACAATTGTATACTATGTAAAAATTATCTATATTACATGAATTGCTAATTAACTGTTCAACTGTAACTTTTTGAGACTGGTAATCAAAATTCAATTTTAGTTCGTAGCCCAAATTTATGAATTGTTTTTACTAAAAATAAAGTTAAAGAAGTGTGAATATATTGAATAATTAAATAGAAAAATAGGTAAAAATTGTTCTGTATATATAGTGTTGTTTGCATTATTATAATATATATATATATTATTTCATTGGAAACATTTACATTTGGGATTGGTGATTGTATCAGATAAATTCAAGTATATTCAGATTGCTTCAATAATCCTTGACAGTAAAATCAAAACATGTCTACCAATAGTATTATGTTTGAAATAGAAACAGAACCGCAATTTGGAACATTTAAACCTAGAAACAGTCTAGTTAATTTTCATTTTAGTCTATATTCAAACATTCCTACATCATTTTCTGGGCATAATGCCAAGCAATACATCAGGATGCTTCCAATTCCTGGATGACTTTGGTCCTCGAACTTTGCACTCAATAAATTTTATCATCTATGCGAAGTGTACGTTTGAACAGAGTAAATAGTCCCACGTATTGAGGTCGTGATTTGATCCTTCGGTTTAATGTGCAAGTAGTGATTGTTCAAAAAATTGCTGCATCCAAAGTATTGCCTGGGGTGTGTCTTGAAATACGGTTAAATTTTCCCATTTAGTATTTTACAAAAAAAGACACGCCCATACTGTCAGCGATTGAGTCTTACCAAGATTCCTAGTTCTCTCATGATATATTTTATTTATCCACTGTTAAATAATAGACATCTTCACAGCTCATGTGTGGTAGAAAACGCGTAAATCAAAAATTAAAAACAATCTAAGTATTCAGGATCACTGTAAATCCTCTGTCATGAATTGAAGCCTTCTATCATCTTCAGCATCGCAAAAAAGTAGAAATACGTAGGTTTGTATGAATGAAGTTAATAGTTTTCTTTTAATGTTGTACTGATTTTCCGATGCCCATTATATGCTGTTTTTGCGAATTTTGCTGTTTCATCTGTCCAGAAGCAGGTCTGAAAGAAAGTTTCATCATCTATTCCTCCCAGTATCCAACCACTGAATCCCATCTGAGCATCCTTTCTGTCTCTAGCAATCATTGAACCTCTTTTGTTTTGTAGGACTTTTCTGACAACTTTATTAACGTAATAAATAAATATTTTTTAAATATTAGACATATTAATCTAAACTAATGAAATGGCACATATGTAAAATGATGTTGAAATATTCCGCATATAGCATACGCTAACGATTATGTTATACAATTAGATTAGTTACCACTTGTGGGACTTTTCGAACACCCTGTATACTTACAAAATACCTGAGAATTCGACTATATACTGCCCAATAATATATCACTATAATGTATTATATTAACTGTTGAATTACCTGGTTTAACTCCTAATACCTCTCCGCTAACCAGAAGAGGAACATTCTCACATCGACGGTTTTTTACATTTCCTGGTGGAGAGTATTGGGCGCAGATATAAACAGAGCCGTCTTCGGCAACGGCCCAGCCTGCTCCAATTTCGGTTGTCTTTTTCCATACCATTTGTGAAAAATGTCCAACTTGAAGATACAAATATATATTTATATTATTTAATGACCATAATACTATTTACTTTACTAGTAGTCAAGTTCATAAACAAAATATATTCAAATGTAGAATAACAAAACAACCAAATTAAATTTTGATATTTTTACCTCCGTGTTGTTGATTCTCTTCATTAAATTTGTAGTCGAAGATTTCTGAATACCAAGTGTTAGACACTTCTTTGGCTAATTAAATATATAACATAAATTTAATAGAAAATTAATATGAAACATTACAATTAAATTAATTCTTTATAACGTGATTATAGAAACAATAATATTTAAATATTTTTAAATTCAACAATGTCTTTATAGTTTCCAATAATTTCGAATAAAACATATTTTTCATCCGAACTATAATTTTCCTGACGAGCACGTTTCATTGTTTATAACACTAAATTTACAAATCAATAAAGAAGATATTGATATAAGATTGCCATATTAGGATCCTTGAACGTATTCTATTAATAGAACAATGATTCAATTTCCAATCACTATAATTGGCGTTATTTAATTTTTTAAATGCGCATACCAAATTATTTAATCTACGATTAAATTTAACAAGAGATTAGCTAACATTTGTCAATTTCTTAATCGTTGATTAGTTTATCTAAACATCTCAATTTTTATTAGAATAAATACAGAGAATTTGTGAGATAAATCATTTCAAGAAATTCCGAGACACTTTGATTATTATACCAATAAAATAAATTTCAATTTTAAAATTGAACACAACTTTTAATTCTAATATATTTTAAATTAATTTTTGAAGAAAACTAACTATAATACTTTGACTTAAAAGTTGATGTTGAAAAGCTGAAACCGAACTCCAAGAAAAGAATAACAGCGTTAACATTTTGAAAACCGGATAGCAATATGATAACAATATTTTAATATTGTTGCGGCCCTAAATTTTCGAAAAGGCACGCTTAGCTGAGAGCTAACAGCCTATTTCCATTGTAGTACAATATGTATATATATGTACGTGTATGCATGTAAATATGAATTGTAATCTAAGATCAATCAATATATATTTTGTAAATAATTTGTAATATATTAAATTTCGAATATATTCCTGTCTCCAGACTTAGCGTTCACCATGATATTTTACATTTTTGAGTAATGTATCCTCGACCGCATTGACTTATAAATCACGTGTATATAAATTCCTTATATTAAGCATCGTAACCAGTTTTACCTGTAAAAACAGTTTTGAGACCGGTGTATTTCCAGGCAATATTTTCACCGAGAGGGAACGGATGTGACTTTTTGTCACTGTGCACATGCGTTTTGTTCTGGGCCATGTGGTTGGCCCACAGTTGAGCATTCAATGCGATATCCTTTGAAAATTTGAGCGGGGGGCAGCCATGACGACGTCTTAATCTGTTAGCCATTTGGAAATAGTGGTGTTAGACCATTAAATCACTTTTAATATAAATTTACTGTTTTTTAAACGTAATAAAATTAAGTTTATTTTATCTCAAACAATAACTCTACTAAAATGTGCTATTATATATGTTTAGTCGATACATATTAAAACGTTAAGATACTTAAATAATAAGTTAACTTGAAGGCATATAAAATGAAGAAAAATCTAAACTCAGAAGTAAAATCTTAAGTAATAACAATTGAACTAATCTTTTTTTCTATACTGCAAAGTAATTGTTAAATGTATGTGAGTCCATTCATATAAATAGAGAGGAGGATTTTTTGTAAATAATGAAATCTTTATTTACAACTATAATTGTTGAGTATTTCAACGTATTGTATTGCATTATTGATTAAGGACATCTAATTAACTGTTAAGTAAACAGCAAAGTTCATTTATATTTGATACATATATCGGTCAGATGGAACACTTACAATAGAGTTATGTAACGTGGGGTTCACTGTTTTACACCAAACTATTTACATAATTAACAATATTAAATTGTTTAATTAATAATTGCTTCTCATGGCAAATTATGTGAGAAATTTAGTCAAGTATATTTTGTGTGTGTTTATTTATATTTCACAAAAAAAATATATATATATAACTAAAAAGTTTTTAATTTTTGAATTATATTTTTCTACAATATATTAGTTAATTTATATAAACTTAAATAAGTAAAAATAATATAAATAATATGAAATATTCAATAAAATATTATTGTAACATTTTTAGAATCAAATTAATAAAGATTTAATGTAATTTCATAGATTTATTAAAATTATTGTTATTATCAAAAAAAGATAAAAAAAAACTCTAATATGGCATGTGTGTCGGTAAAATACAACATTAGTGAACTACATCGCTACAATTTGCAAAAATAAAATAATTAAACGATACTGTTAATATTGAATCTTTTATTTTAATTAATTAGAAAATGCTAACAAAAAAGGGTCATTTGTCCAAAGAATTCGTTTTAACAAAATTTTGTGATATAATTGTTATAATCTAAATTTGATTTAAAAAGAGGCTAACGATTTGCTCATTATAATAAATTTTGATTATAATAATACAACGTATATAGTTTTCCTTTATGATCAATGTCGAAGATTTCAAATAATTTGAATAAACCTAAAAATTTTATATAGCTTTAATATAATTTTACAATAAATAAAAATAATCAATATTAAACATGTTCAAAAAGTGTATATATAATTTAAATAGTATAAATATGTAGCAAACTCACAAATTGTGCTCTTGAAGGCATTCTTCATTGAATTTAGGATCAATCTTTACTTTGGAAACCATCGTAGATAACAGAATGCTTGAAAAAAAATTTAGTTCAAAAGCAACAAACCATGAACGTTTTATGTGAATAATTAATTTGCTGCAATTAGCATTAAGCAATATACTGTATAGATAGGTTACTCATTAATTGGTGTATCACTGAGCTGAGGTCCATTTTGACCAATAAGCAATTGAGCACTACCTATAACACAAAGTAATGAATTAATAAACATATCCATAGATCTTCCATCCAACAGAAATTGTATTTAGTGATTGCGATCCTATACTAACAATATATATTTATGATAGGAATGATGAATACTAATTCAATATATTAGAAAAGCTTTTTGCGTAACACATTAAGTTGAGGGAATGCTTTTTTCATTCTTTAAAATCAATAGTCAATTCACAATAATTATATATTATTATTTATTGATTAAAGTAAATATATATCATAATATAGTTCCGTATAATATCTATGATTTGTATGTAGTATACAAAGTATAGATATATATTGTCTATGGCATTTATAAAGTATAAACTTTATTTCTATTGAATAAATGACATTAATTGTATATCTAATTTATTTAATATCGTGATAAACTATGAGTGCACTATTTACAGATTGAATGGTAATAATTCAGTTATACAAGTTAGACAAATATATCTAAGCAGTTATTTTATGAGCTTAGTTCACCGAGTTCCGTTGCTATTCGCATGTAAACATTCTGTTTTACTATAAATTAATTTTTGGGCAGTAGCATTTCGCTGTATCGCATTTCGCCGCATCGCATTTCACCGTCCAATTATTTATTAATTATAAAAATCGCATTCGCCGTATAGGATTTTGCCGTCCAACTATTAATTATATATAAAATAGCATTTCGCCGTCCGATTATTTATTAATTATTAAAATCCATTTTTGCCGTATTGCTCCTCGTCGTCTGAATTCTCGGATTAGCGACATATACTGTAAAAATATCAAATGTGGCAAAAGTGCTGATGTGCTTATTGCTATATAATAATTAAAAAGAATATTTGATACTTTCACTTTATTACTATTTAATAGCAACATGGGTCTGAATGCTTAACTTTATGCTCATATTATTTCTATCGTTAAAGGTTTTACATTAGTAACTTCTCATAATCAAATTGTTTACCAAGATTATATAATAAAAAATGAGTGATTAGATAAAAAAAAGTAATAGTTCATGGATAAAAGTAGAAATATAAAAGTAGAGTAACTTGTAATTTACTCTTAAAATAATATTTTAATTTAGGAGTAAAATTACTCAAAAAGGAGGAGTGTAATTTGAGATACTCTAAAAAGAGTAAATTGAACCCTGAAAATAACATACGTCGTTTTTCTCATAGTCTTTTCTAAACAAAAATCCGCCGAATTTAAGAAGGCGACCACCTCTACCACTTTCTACAAACTCCGCCAGAGCATTATCAACTGCCGCTTGTGCCAT
This sequence comes from Vannuccia rotundouncinata, assembly GCA_034780395.1. NCBI lineage: Eukaryota > Metazoa > Platyhelminthes > Proseriata > Coelogynoporidae > Vannuccia > Vannuccia rotundouncinata. The sequence continues at coordinate 274 of JAUZNC010058195.1, read as the reverse complement.
GATACAGATCAACTCGAATAAGGCCGGAATATGAACTTTTTTTATGTGGCACATCAGCTTGGGCGTAGATGGCACATTACCCTCACTAAATGGTTTGGTTCCTTTAAAATATATTTTGATCCGTCAAATACAATATCAAATAATAGATCGTGGTTCTGAACCTCAACGGGCAGTATTTACTGGATTAAAGATTAAAACATAAACTACCGCTTCCACCATAATCAAATTTAAGATGTTTATTATCAAAATTTTACATATTTTACATATTTACATA
>JAUZNC010058194.1:0-11670 GCA_034780395.1 Vannuccia rotundouncinata | reverse complement strand
TTTTATATTAATATGTATTACATTACTGAACCATGATTGTTAATATACACATGACATCACTAGAAAAATATACTTTTTCATTTTTTGTAAAAAAAAAGAGTAGAAATGCCCTTTTCAGAAAAATCCGACCCCCCCTTTTAAATTGCTAGGTATGCACCTGGACATTTAAAATGTTAGAATGAAGTAAAGCTGAGTTCTACATAAGTTATTAGTTATTTTTATTAGTTTGGTATGATATGGCACCTAAAAAATATAAAATACAAATATTGAATAATTAATCAATAATACCTACTTCTAATAGAGTTGTGCATATTTAAATATTAAATAGCACAAATATCATTTAGAATATTAATTATTGTTTTCTGCAAATGTTTTATTAATATATATTACTATTAATATATATTACTATTAATATATACAGTATTTTAATATAACTATTACTATTTTGCTATTGATATGTAGTAAAATTAAAGATTTACACTACAGTGCTGAACTGTTGGTAACCTAGCATTATATTGCTAGATGAACGACTGTCAGCAAAAATCATGCAATAAACAGAATTTTTTATTACATTTTTTGAATGGACATTTTTAAATTAATTAACCACCTGACTGCCATATAAACTTATAGTTTTCTGGTTTTCTACATTAAAATATTTAATAAAAAAAGATTCAAAAATGAAGAGGGCAAACCTATAGCAGGGTTTATATGGTTCTGGATTGTCCTTGGATGTCTTGAATAATGAAATGGTCCCCTATCACTCATTGAGCTTTCTACCGTCTAGAGTTTTGCATAAATATTGTATTTGTTGCAACTTAGTCTTTTCATAGTAGTGAAATAGTGAAACTTTTTGAAATTTACATCTTTAACGCGATATATCTATTTATATTTATAAATTGTTTTACATAAATTTAAAGCTGATTGTCTGTCTCATAAAACATAAAAATATTATTTGTATTCCAAAATATTTATAATTTATGGTTTATACCATATTGGCGAATAGACAATATATGCAAATATGATTTATATACGGAATTTTAACTGTGAAATGAAAAAATACAATATAGACGAATTCTACTGTATTATATAAAACTTCATATTTTGTTTAACACAATCAATCTTTTAATTTGTATTTTCTGAAAAAATTTAAAGGAATAATTTTTTATTACAAAATCTATACATATAATCGTTTCAAAAACTCGTCAGAAAATACTATTTAGTTTTAGAGTAAAGCGCCAATTTTTATAACTGATATTTATATGAAATATAAATATGTTTACCTTTTTAGATAGTTAGAAAGGTAACACATGTAACACATAATCACATAATATATTCCATTTGGTATATATAAGTTAGGGTTATTTATGTAGTAGAATACTGTATATATATTTAAAGGAACTGAATTCATTCTACAAACTGAACAGAACAAGTACTTTATATTATTTCTATTAGAAAATAATTTCATTTATAGAATTTATTGTGAATTAAATATTGCAAACTGGTTATGTCTTAAATACATCTGACTAGTTTACTAAACATTTCAACTAATTCGAACTTTTAATTAGGTAGGCAATTTAACTTTTAAGTTACTTTTACTCATAACATATACTTTTATTGATATTCTTTCATTTTAGATTAGTGCTAAGTCAAATGCGATCCTCAATGTACTGTCGAGAAAATGGTGGAGGATGCAGTTGGGTAAACAATCCGTCATCAACGCGACCACTCTCTCTTCATGGCCACATTTCAACGAATAATTGTAATGGTGGGGACAATCGTATACCTCTGCCAACCCACAAACTCAAAGATAGCTTTATTGACCGCCTAAAGAAGCGATTCACATTTCGAAGTAAAGAGGACTCGCAATTTCCATCGAGTGCTGATATTATTCAAGAGACTGGACCCTCCTTTAACCAAACTTTTCCCAATCACACGCATAGTGTTATGGTTAGAACACAAAGTGAGAGTCACGCTCGACCGCAGTACACTGGAGACCTCTCAATGGACACTTATCTTCGGCCACGTAGACTCTCTCAGCGTGACATTAACTCATTGAACTCCACAATGCTACAGACTGGTGTATTAGTAGATCCATGGCTCCTCTCTTCAATGGTTCAACCTCTGAGACAACCCTCACGTTCTTCTATCCACGAAAACGTTTGGCGGACATCTCCTCCAACTGTTCCCTTTTCAACAGCATCCGATAGCACTCGGAGCAGTTTGAGTGGGCATATAAATGATGCTACCGCGTCTCAGACCCTTGCCTTCTATCTTCGTCCACCACCTCCTCGCTATTGGTTATTGGCGGGCTTCGGATGGTATTGGGGTCCTCTTACCCACTCTGAAGCTTCCAGACTGTTATTTGACAAAGGACCGGGGTTCTTCCTTGTGAGGGATAGTGAGCAAGTCGCAGGTAGGTTAACTTTAACCTACAGAACGATGCAGGGCGAGGTACTGCATCACCGTATCGCTTATCGGGACGGCCGCTATTATTTTGTACCAGGAGAGGAGTTTGAATCACTACCAGACCTGATTGGGCATGTTGTTGAATGCTCAAGAAAGAGTGGAATCTACTGTATGGCGCGAGATTCAGAGTCCGCGGCATCACAGCAGGATGTGACAATACGACATGGTAATGCGGTGTGTTTGCTTCAACCAGTTGATCGTCATCGCCAGGTCTGTTCCCTAAACTATCTTTGTCGCCTTGTAATCAGACATAACAATACAGCATCTGGGAATTCCAGTCTTCCAGCCATTTCCAATTTCTGACTTCGCTCATTTCCCCTCTATGCATAAATACTGTCTTCCACATGATACACATTTTATATTTTTATAATAGTCTAGCTTAGTGACACCACCTATAATATTGTTATTCAGATTTTTCACACTACTAGCTGCAAACCAAATTAATTATCGCACCAAAGGAAGTATTTACAAAGATAACTAATAAGACTGTATTAGTTTATATTTCGTTGAATCGAATTATTTTAAAGAATTATATATATGTTTTCGGCATGTTTTGCACCCTTTTCTGCTCAATAAAAGACTCAATATCCTGAAAAGGTTATTCTAAATCAGCGCATTTTCGACAATTGACTTTTGTTACGTTATTTCAATATTCTGGTAGTGCCATGGTATATACAACCTTATTTTGTGTTTTGTTTGTTTATCATTTCAATACATATTTTCTATGCTCTGTATTTGCTTTGTAAATGCAGCTTGGTGTTATTTTCATCAGTACATGTGGATCTTTTGTACATCTTTTGTTTTATTTTAATTAATTCCAATTTTTGGTAAATTAACTATCATTCACACTTTTAAAGAATTATCTATTCAAATAATTATCACAGAAGGAAATTCTCATCAATTCAATAAGTATGAGTTCATTTTACAATTCACATTATCCATTGTAATATCATTCCTGCTTTTAGAGTTTAAAAAGTACAAGATAAACATTTTTATTTTAATAAGAAAAGTTATTTATGTATTGCATTTAAATGTATTGTTTTACGCTATATACATAATTCTTGTGGATTGATTCCAAATAAATGTGAATTGTCACTGTGAATTTTTTGCAAGATTTTCATTGAGTTTATATCAAGAGTTTTTAAAATTTATTGTTTGTTTTTCAAATTGTAAATATCAAATCACAATTTTTAGTTATATTCTTACATTGAGGTTTGAATCATGGTATTGATATGTATCTCTATAGTATATTTACTGTTTTCTTTTTTATGATTTCAATCCGACAGTATTAATCAAAAGGAACGATTTGTATGGTGCTATTAAATATTTTAATAAAGCTTTCTGTTCAATATAACTCCAACGTAATTATTCTTTGTTATCATTTCATAATTTGTAGATGCTACTTTGTGTGTATCTTTTGTTACATTATAATATGCAATCATTTAAGTCATTTATTTAAGGAATAAATACATCTTATAAAGCACTTTTGATTTTTGATTTTAACCAATTTTTTGATTTTTCTAATGTTTATTTTTTGTTTTGTTTTATACATAAATAATATAGGATTGACATTTCGTTTTAATTTTATTCATAATTATTGTGTCTATTTTTGTCGGTTTTTCAGTATTGATTATTAGCAACTCAAATGGTATGTTGTTTCAATCACCGTTTTTCGAATGTCACACTCACAAATTTTCTCTTTCAGTGGCTTATTTCGCCTTAAATTAATCGATTTATTCAACTATAGGCAGTTTGTGTCTCATAAATGGTATAGGAACCAACTCATTTTTTATGTCAATAATTGTTTCCTATTGCTTTTTTTACTATACTATATTATATACAGAGTATTATATTTTTTGTAATAATACCGTTTATGTCTTTTATTGTATTTAAATTTGTGTGTTTTAAACGATTCAAATTTTAATTATACTATTCTGTTTTTCAGTATTCCTTAAAATATAAAGAAGAAAAGGGTAAGTCCCAATAAATGTCAATAAAATATTTTCTAATTGAAACATCCATTAAATTAAAAAGATGTTTGACAGTTCTTAGTCTTGTATTCCAAATATCTATTTGACCTGGAGAGTGTGTACACATAACAAATTATAAATCAATTTTTTTGGCGCCGGTTAGAAAATTTTTCTCAATTATTTCTGAATTTTCCTTCCGTGCTAAACTAACTTGTGTATTGTATAAGATTCGCGCATCAATTTTTAAAAGTTTCCATAAACACTGTTATCTAGTTCTTGCCGAGTTTTCTCCCTAGAGGGGTTGCATCCTGATATGATTCTATAACGAAGAGGTTCTTCTCATACAGCAAAACTCTTATTCTTCTTTCATATGATAAGAGTTTAATCGACTAATAACTAACTGTGAGTGACCTGCCTCTCATAAACTCATTCACCCACAGCTAATAATGTAGTTGTAGTTACTATCCCTATATACGATAGTTTGAAACTCTTCTTACTCTCAACCTACATTATCTTTTAATAATTCATTTTGGTCCCTGTGGTAAACTCGACAACACAATCCAGGGTTAATCGGAAGTTGATACAATTCTTCAGTGTATCACAAGTTAGTGAGCAAGGTCAGGCAAGGTTACTTTGGTTCTGATTCCTGCATTATAGTTGTGGTGTATATTTTGGTTCAACTACTTTGTAAAGTTAATAGTATCTCTTTTAATGACCGTTTTTAATTTGGCCGTACTGATCAATTTTAGGTTAAACTATCTAATTCATTCTCTTAAAATGAAATTAAAAAATCGATACTTTGTTTACCTAAAGTTTTATATTGTTTACAATTTAGATAACACATGGTTCCTTTGTTAGGTTTCTAAGTGTGCGTTTTTAACTGGCGACGTCAAAATCAAGGGACAGTAAAGTTTCTCTTAATTGGGTTAATTAGAATTTTTGTCCTATTTGAAAAGAAGTTCTTCCAGTTAATTAATATGTTCCTTGTTATTCGACTTTTTTTCCTTAGCCCATGATGACAGTGTATGGAGCTGTGCTTGGGGTAAGAACGAGCAGGACGGAACTGACTATATTGTAACAGGATCTTTAGATGACAAAGTTAAGGTTTGGAAATGGTAAGTTTATAAAAATACTTATGCATTATACTTTCCAAGTATTTGGTATATATGTGTACCTTTTTACAACAAATATACATAGCTGAGCATTATGTTATTTTTTTGATTTGTCATTGTTGATAGCGGACCACAAAAAATAAAATAAACCGTAATTGTTAAGTGGGTCTATTCAAATAGTATGAAATAACATGTACCTCAGTTATCCGATGAGTGTTTCAATTTTCCTTTACTTTTTCGTCCGTGGCTTAGGAATGTTGATAGACTGGAACACCTTCACACACTAGAAGGTCATCACCTTGGAGTGATATCTGTCGATATCAACAAAAGCGGAAACATGGCGGCTTCCAGTAGCTTGGATTCACAAGTAAGCCATTTATTTATATCATCATGCTTCCTTGAATAGTTTTTGTTATTTGCTAATAAGATGAAATTTTCTCTCTTTTTTTGTAGTTTGATTAAATAGTTTACATTCCATTAACAATCGACATCCCACGCAATTTTAACCCAGAAGCCATATTTATTGTGTGTTTCACTAAATCAATAATAAGAGTCAGATGTTCTCTTAACATTATATTTGATTAGACCAATTGTCTTTTCTATTTTATTTGTTTTCATCTGATTATGCAGCATTCGGTGTAGTTATATAAGGTTATGTGTAAACAAGAATAGCTTCGTATAATTCCGATCACTATATACACGGATTGATTATTTACAATACTATATACTAACACGTTCGTTCGTTCTATCCTTCTTTATTATGTTTTCTACCAGAAATGTTAGGATTGGAATCTTGACATCTTGTTTGCTAGTATTTTCTCCATAAGTATCGTAGACTGAGCTTAAGCAGTCGTGAATTCGTGTGGGAATGTTGGAATGACTGAAACCATGCAGACTGCCTGCTGAACTTTGGGTCTTTGATGACGATGTTATTGTTGTTTCAGTCGTTGCAGCCAACCAGCTGTCGCTGTGTGAAGTATCAATGTCGGATATAGTCAGACCAGGTTTTCCCTTTTTCTGGGTCAATATCGCACTGCATGCAAAATACTTTCTACTTAGCCGCCGTAATACTGGAGGTTATAATAAATATTATTTTCAAACATCTTCCATACTAATCCACAAACTATTGTCCACAAATTAGAATACCTATTTTACAGGTAATTCTGCTCGTGTGGATTACATTTGATATATTTATTTAATATTTTGTTATCTGATCTGTCTTACCTTAATTAGGTACAACACAGGATCAAAATAACATTACTGCTCTGTCACATTCTCGTGTATTCTATTTATTAAATTATTTACGAATCATTTTACAATAATTAATCGTTTATAATTAAAATAGTACCAAATTGTTCTATCAATAGCGCTTACGATCCTCGGGAAATCTAAAGAGGTTACGTGCACGAAGCTTTGTAACCTTACTTACAGGTTTTTAATCGGTTTTATTTCTATTAATCTAAACAAAAACTAAAAGATAAGCTCGAACAATATTGTGATTGTTCTATTAGGATCAGTATAAATAAATATTTTTTCTCTGATGATAGTTGACCCTTCTCTGTTTTAAGGTACGCATCTGGGACTTGGAATCTGGTAAGCAGTACAGGTACATAGACGGTGGTCCGGTTGACGCCTGGACGGTAGCTTTCAGTCCGGATTCTCGGTTCCTTGCCTCTGGAAGTCACACGGGTAATGTTAACTTGTTCGGAGTGGAGTCGGCAAAAAAGGACAATGTGATTAAGCTTTCAGGCAAATTCACACTAAGTATCGCGTATGTAAGTAGCTACTACAGCAATCGGCTTTCATTCTATAACTTGTTCAATGCAGTCTAACGATTTTATTTTCAATGGATTTTTTTTGAAATTTTTTTCATTCATGTATCATTAAATGTTGACAACACTGTTTAAAAGGTTTGTTAATTAATGTTATCAATGAATCATAATGCATAAACCCCACGTACCACCACGAATGACCTAAAAGCCCACCTTAAAAAGTCGATCACTCGTCATGGGAAAGTAATCAACCATTTATGGAAAATCACATTAATAGTAACGAATTTACATTGTTTGTGATTATGATAATAAAATCGTTATATCGTTATAGTTATCAAACGCGATTAATTATACCATGTACACTGAGTTAACTATAACTAAAGTAAGTTTATTTAACGATTTGTTAAATATGAGCTATTCACATTCTATAATTGACCTTTAACTATACACAATATTAAATTCGACCCCCGGCCACTATTTGTATTGGTATGTAGGTCGTTAGTCGTGTTGGAGGGGAAGTCACTCAGAAGTTAATTATTTCGAAATATATGTCGGTGACAATTTTTTAGATCGTTATTGAGGGAAAATCTCTGGTCAAGGGTCCTCTTGGATGGGTATTTACTGTAGTCTAAATATTAGAATTTATATGTTTTATACCTATTCCTACATAGTGATATACTTGCTGTAGCTGTATAAAAAGCATTGAATGTTGTTCTAATTATGTTGAATAAATATGACAACTTTCTTCTTTGGCTAATTCTCTTTCTAATAGCGCATGCATGTTAATACGATGCAGAATATGTTTACATGCTACTGTAATTAGATGACGATACAAATTTTTAGTTTTCTAGAAACATCTGCAGTTTTCCGTTCAATAATAATGTAATTCACTAAATGTATTAATTTATCCAAATTCTGGACTCTATTGAAGTATTTTTTACTTCTGATTTGTTTAAAATATGCATACGTATTATATCCCACACCCAAGTAAGTAAATCCCCAGTGCGCTTTTAGTTTACCCAGCTTTAAAAATCGAATTATATAATTTTCAAACAATCTATTAGTAAACATTGAAACTTTAAAAATAATATTGAATGATAAATATTATTTTCTAATATTAATATTAATATTTTCTAATATTAATATTATAACAATCAACAAAAACAAGTGTCCTAGGAATTTTTTTGATAAACATTTGTCTTTTAAGTACAACTTTGTCATTTTACTTAATTGTTTATCGAATTTATTTGTATAAAAGCCATATCGACTCAGTTTTTGTTTGTATATGACTAAATTGTGTAATACATAGATAACTGATTTTTCCAGCTATTGAGTTCTATGAGCACTATATAAATTATTTAAATTTTTATTCACATGCTATAAAATCTGAAAGTTCAGATATCAAAAAAATATCATCGCACAAATTTATTTTCTTAGAATAATAATCATTCTGTTTGTAGCAATCGATTGGAGAAAATTAATTAATGTGACGGAATTTTTATACAATTATTATAAATAACATTATTTAAACATCACTAAATTTGTATAAGTTATCATAAAGTCTTTTGTAACACGAACGGTATATTGCTTTCTAGAACCATCAGTTATTTAATTATTATTAAATGTGAAAGATCGTTCATGTTAGGACAATAAATCTAACTATGTAAAATATTGAGTTAAAAATGTAATAAGAAACCGATATTTATAACTATCCGACAAAACTGCAACTCAAGATATGTGTAACTTTTTATCTCAGAGTCCGGACGGACGGCATTTGGCAGCCGGGGCCATCGACGGGATAATCAGCATCTGTGAAGTCCCCAATGGTGTAGTACTGCCTCTGGACGGTCATGCTATGCCCGTGCGGGCCCTTGCCTTCTCACCCGATGGACGTTATCTGGTATCCGCATCTGATGATCGACAGATCAAGCTTTACAATGTGTTAGTTTGTCCTCCCTATTTAGTATTTATGTACTATACGGTTTATATATAAATGGTATTGCTTACAGATTTCGCTTTTTTAAATAGACTGTTCAAAAACTTGATATCGTGAAAGCTTAGTTGTACTATAAACTTCTGAAGATTCCCTAATGATGTAGGTTGTCGTTATCAGTTTATTTATCTCGATCTTTAATTTACGTAATGGGCCGTTTTTATTGATCTTGTGATCTTATGTATTTACTCGTCAAAAGCTCTGCCGTTTTGGTTAATATAATTTGGTATATTTTGTTCTAATTTCATTTAAATCTGACTTTACAGTTCTTGTCACTGTTCTTTTTTGAATCTAACATATCCATGTGTTGTCAGTATTCAACTTAGATACTCTGGTATATATTACACCCAGTTTTAAATTGTGCAAATCAATCAATTTATCCATCAGTATATCACTACTCTCAGTCTACCCGAGTGTTAGCTTCTTGTAGCCTACTGTAGATTCAGTTTTCTCCGACAATTTAATTGTCTATTTTCTAGGCTCACCGTTTTCTAGATGACCTCAAAAATGTAAATTCTACTTGGACAAGTGGAAGAGAAATTTATTATTATTATGCAATTTCAGTTAAATGGTTGTCTAGTTTGGAGACTCCGCCACCATCATCTTTGACTAACTCTTGAACCACCTGACAAATACTGAAAGTAGACTTGAGGGGAGAGCTCTACCGATATATTTGTAGAAGAATTAGTTCCTAAGGCGAGAATTCTGCGCTTGTCTCTTTTCATTAGATTTGTTTGCTCAGCTACCCCGCTCATCTGTCAATTGTGATTGTAGACCCAAGTAGTTCTCCTCTTCTTTACCAGCCTAACAGCGTTATTTGGGTAAATTGATTGACATTTTTCGTCAAGTGATAGCTTCTCAAATATAGCGAGAACTTTTTGAACTCTGTTTACTCGCTTAGTCTTGTTACGTTTTGTGTTTATGCAATGCGTCATAATATCTAGTTAGCAGTAGTTAGTTTTATCCAAAAACTGACATAAAAGTTGTGTTGTTTTAACCTCGGTTTAATCTCGTTCAAAACATCCTATAATTGCCTTACTACTGGCTACACGTCTGCAAATCTGTATCAAAGTTTCTTGCAATATGTTATACAACTGCTTACGTGCTATATACTGAGTTTAGTCTGAGATTTTTCTTTTTCCTACACAATCATTATGGCACTTATTTTCAGCAGTTTTGGTTAGTTTACGGTTGTTGTATTTACTCAATATAAGTAGGTCATCGAATTACATTGTCTGAGTAATCATACATGTTAAAAGTAAACCATGTATAGGTATTACGTCAATTAATGTCTCTTTACCCAATAGATTGAAAATCAAGTAATAATCTGCTTTATTTTATGATATCCTAAATATCTATGGTTTCTACACAAGTCAAGCCTAAATGCTATAGGACTCGCCTTCCTTTTATTATAATATATTTCGTATAAATTGTTGTCATCTTTTTTACAAGAGTTTCTATTAAGAATTAGAAATTTATTTTTAATGTACATATCGAATATGTATTTAAAGGAATGAGTTCCAAGTCAATTCAAAATATAGAGTCAATGTTAAAATAATATTTAAGGGTATATTCTCAGGTCCAAACAAGTCAGTCTTGTTAATCTAAGAATTCAAAACATATTGATTTGTCTATACATTCAGTTCGACAGGAACCGCTGAGTGCACTTTAACAGGACATGCTGGACTGGTCGTGTCGGCTGATTTCAACTTTGACAACAGGCATTTGGTCACTTGCTCCTCGGATAAGACTGTTCGGGTCTGGGATCTCAGAAACAAATCCTTGGTCCACACTTACTATGAACATGACGATCAGGTAATTCTATTTTATGCTTGATGAATATTTTTTTATTTACTTTTGAGTGAAAATTATTAAATGGTAGTAGTAGAATATAATACACAAATAATGTAGTGTTCTATCTCAGATGTTCTTACGCAGAAAACGTTCATCAAATTTCCCTAAATACCAAAATAATAGTTTTAATGATGTGACAATTTATTTCAGGTATGGTGTGTTCGCTTTAATCCCAACGGCAGTAAACTTATATCGGTGGGTGATGACAGGCAAATTGTAGTCTATGACTGTCCTCAATAATTCTGCTCTATCGTCAATTATACTCAAGATCATGTGTATCTTTCCTTAAATAATGTGTGTGCGTGTGTATTGTTCTAATCCTCTTTTGACTATTTATATTTTTGTATGTGGTGTACATAGATTTGTTTCAAAAATATTAAATATACAATATTTTCATAAAATCACCTTGTTTTTGTATTTTTGGTTTTAAACGAATGAGCCCACACCCTATATATCCTTCCCAAGTTTATAACGAGAAAATATATCGTCCCGTCTACATAAAA
>JAUZNC010058192.1:0-11673 GCA_034780395.1 Vannuccia rotundouncinata | reverse complement strand
TTAAAAAATCATGGATTTTTTTCACAAAAGTCATTGAAAACATGGAAAATGATCCTGGAAAAAGCGTGGGAACCCTGTATATTAAATTAACAAAATATTATTCATCCTGTTATATAAATATATTTTTTTTCAATTTAATTTATATTTCTTTGCAACACAATTATATAGAGATAAAAAATGTGGATAAAGATTACATATTCATTCCAATTATAATACTCTATTACATATCATTCAGAAACTTTTTATTCTGGTACACAATATCAAAATATATTTTTATGCATCTCCAATATTTCTACAATGATTCTTTAGTTAAAATTTAATTACATGCATTTCATGTTTGACATGGACCAGAAAACTTTGTTTAAAGCATTATGTGAAATTTTGTTAAAAATTGTCCAAGACCCTGTAAATTAAATCAATATTATTAAATATACAACATTGCATTGCTAGGAGTAAGTTTGTTAAAGGAAAAATCAAAACATTTTGAGTTTAGGCTGATTTCATACATTCTGAAAATGTATTTAAAAAATATAAATACAGTCATTTCTTACTGATTTAGATTCTTGTAATAAAGATTTTAGATGCCTTCATGAGTTGCAGGAGATTGGGTTCATATTTTAAAAATATACACCCCTGAAAATAATTCCATCTTCTGCATACAATATAAAAGATAAATAAACTTTGATAACAGATAATTCTTAGTAGGTAATATTATTTTTTTAGTAAATTTTTTGTAAACATTTCTACTTTTTGTTGAAAGTCCACACTTATTCCTGAGATTTGGATAGTATTTATTTGTTGTGAGGTGGTAATTACTGTGCTAATAATATTACATTCACCTATCCCTGTTGGTGACACAATAATACCATACTCTGAGAAGTGTCGCAATTTAGGCATTATATTTGACCCTAATTTTACTCTTACTCAACATATTAACAATATAACCAGATCAGCATACTACGCTCTTCATCAAATTGGTAAAATCAGAAAATTCCTCAATGCAAAATCGGCCCTCAAACTTATCCATGCTTTTGTTACTTCAAAACTTGATTTTTGTAACAGTCTTCTCCACAACTTATCTAACTCACAGCTCAAAAAGCTCCAACACATTCAAAACACTGCAGTGCATATTATCTCTAGAACAAAAACACGCGAACACATCACCCCAGTTCTTTTTCAACTTCACTTGCTTCCCATCCAGTTCCATGTTCAATTCAAAATCCTTCTAATAACATATAAAACCATAAACGATCTAGCTCCATCATACATTCGAATCAAACTCTTCATTCCAGCAACCGGTTTTGTCTTTTAGTACCTTTGGTTCATACACACTATGGTTCCCATTCATTTTCACATGCTGTGCCTACTCTCTGGAACACACTACCCCTGAACATTACATCTGCCTCATCTGTTACTGCCTTCAAGTCACATCTTTTCTAAATTGCTTATAGCATTTAACTTTTTTGTATATATTTACTTATAACTTTACATTTATTGTCCTTATCTCTACCTTATCTCTACCCTTAACTTAACCTTTTCTCTACAAATCTTCATGTACCTACTTTTTAGCGCTTTGAGAAGCTTCATGCTTTAAAGCACTTTATAAATATGGTTTTATTATTATTATGGTAATGTTATATTGTACTGTAATACCATATTAGAGGTCCTAAAGCAAAGGTTTATATGTTTCAATGTTTTTTAACTTTGTCAATTGTATTTATTGTTTGATCATGTATTAACCAAACTTTTTTAGAATTAATTTTAAGTATATTACTAATGTTCTGTTAAATTTGTGTATTTATTCATTCAATCTAAATAAATATCTATGTATTGTATTCATTTGGTTATTTTTAAATTAAAAAAACAATGATATTCAAACTACATTAAATTCCTACTTTAAAAAAACTGATTTTCGTACAACATATTATCACATCTCATAACCAGGAAAGTAAGTGAAGCTTTATTTTTTTAAGTTGAAGAACTACTGTTCTTGTAAATTATATTATAAAAAGACTTGTATATTTTTAAATATAATAGCTTTAATTATATAAATTAGGTATCTATTTGAATTTCTGAATAATATATATTGGACATGTATATTATTACTCCAGGTAACTATGGATTTTCGAACTCAACTCGAACACATGATAAAAAGTAGGCAGGAATTTATAGAAAAACTTGAGCCTGCTCATATCTATGATCCCAGTATTCCTTGGTCTGATGAGAAAGAGAAAACGTTTTGTGCAATTCTTCCTCCTTTAGAAACATTCATGGAAATCCCTGAAGATATTAGAAAAGAACATTTCTTTAAGGTGTGTACTGTTAAGATTGTTGATATAATTTTTGTAATGCAAAATCGACATTACTTATTCTATTTTACCATTTACAGACTATTCTCCCCGGAGATATATGTGTGGGAAGTGTCAGTGCCGTTCAAGATACAGGTCTGGTAATCACACTCTTATGTATGGACCAAGGAATCAAACGTAATCTTGATGACCTCAAAATAACAGTAGGTTCTCTTCATTTTTTGTAAACTATTGACCTAGTAAGTTCATATTTCTGTTTTTGTCTGATTCTGATAATATTTTGGGAAAGTATTACTGTGAATGTGCCATTTTTGTACAGGGTTTCTGTCCAGTGAAAGAACTTCCACGATATTATTCACATGAAAGTCCTATCGAAGCGTTTCAGATCAGAGATAAAATCAGAGGTCAGTTTTTTTATTGATTTATTGTAATGTATACTGTAAATAATTTTTAGTTAGTTGTGTTAATTGATACGAAGATTATATACTTTTGGACTTTTAATTTTTATTTCAAGGAATGGTTCTTGATATTGATCAATCGACCAGACTTATCATATCTATGAACCCAAAAAGAATAGCTGAAATCAATCCCAAGTTAAAAGCGGTAATATGGAGTGGTTTAGACAGAGCAATTTGTTTAGGTATTATTTATACTCGTTTTCTTTTTTTCAGGGACTAATCAACGATGAAGACATTCCAATACACTATAAGTAAATATATTTTGTATATACCTTTTTTTAATAGATGCCTGACTGTAAGATATAATTGGATAAATTATAGTACAGATATTTAACTCAACAAAAGTTTCGCTGATATGATTTAATTTCTACAAATTGGAAATTTAGGCAATGGTATCAGTTTTTAAAATTTGTCGCGAGCAAATCTTCGACATATTTTTTATTTATTTCCATGAATATTGTTCCTTTTCGTATCAATAAAACAAAATAACTCCATCATTTATATACAACATTTATATTTAAGATTCTGGTATTTATTTTGTTTAGGAAAATGACAAATCTTGGCAGTAAGACCTATGAAGAATGCCTTCTTGAAACTCCCCACTTCACAAATGCAGGCAGTGTGGAACACTTGTGTGCCAAATTAGGGCTCAAACTTAATTCGAATTTGTCCCTCCTCAATGCTGTTAACAGGTACCTATCTTCATTATATTTTTTTTATTATCTGGAGTAATCTATCTAGAGAAATGCATGTTATGTCTCTTTTAATGCAGAAATATAAATAGAAAAGATGTCCCACATGAGGTATTTTGTTTTTGAATCCAATTGACTATTATATTTCTTTCAGTGTACAACTACCACAAAGTGAGATGGCTCCACAAATGCGTAAAGCACAACTTCTGAAGTTGTCAACGAAACAGTAAGTTGCTTGGAGAGAAAATGTTGTATGAATGTTTAGGTAGGACACCATGATATATTTTTAACTTTTCCTGCTTCAGTGTTGCACAAGGTGTGCGTTATTTCAAAGAAGATCGCTTGTCCGAGGCAATGCAATGCTACAACTTCGCTCTTTCAGTAGATGACACCAATGCGGACGCATACGTTGCTAGGGGAGCTATGTACGTCTTGAACCAGTCTGTTTAGTTGTTGCAGTTGTCACAATGCTTTGCAATTGTTCTTTCAGTTACGCATCATCATCCTCTTATCGAAAGGCTATCGAAGATTTAGAGAAGGCCCTTCAACTGGAACCAGAGCATCCCAATGCTCCTAATTATCTCGCTCAGACCTTCCTCACTTACGGGAAAAAGTAAGTAATCAGCTAATTCTTGAGTATTTAGTTGATTTATTAAACATAATTCAATATTGATTGTTTATCACTGCAGTTTGGCTGATGCCAAAGATAATGAAACAGCCGAAGACTACTTCAAACGTGCTCTTCGACTAATGCCAGGCATGCAGGAAGCAAAGGACGAGCTTAACCATATCGTCAGTCGATCTCGAAACCGTCGTCATAACGACTGGGAGGATAGCGGAGACCATAGCAACAATAAACGTGGCCCACCAGGACAAGGAAAGTCAGTGGGTTCACCAAATGCTGCCATGGTAACGACTAAAAGTCGTTTGAGCAAACTGATTGACGAGGATAATGAGAGAGATGGTGACAAAAGGTAAACAGAAATATTTCAATTGTTTTGGTTACTGTAGAGTCCTGTCAATTACGTTGGTCATATGTTGTCGATATTTGTTTTATAATTATTATTTTTTCTTGTTTCAACAGTTGTCTTATTAGATGTAACCAATAACTACAGTCTTGGGGTCACAACAGCGACATGAAATCTTACGCTTTGTAAGACTTAATTTCATAATCGTTCATGTTACCTTCGTTGAAGGAATCCCTTTGTCATGTTGTTCTTCCCAAGTGAACACTGATACGAAAAAACATTGCCACAGATAGCTACTTCACTGATCTCAAATAAATAAAAGAGTAAAGAACTGCTGATCAGAGATTTGTATCAAATGCAGTGGATTGTCATGATCGATTTGAATCAACGAAGAAGGTTTACGAATGGGTATTGTAATGATATGAGCATATCTCATTGGAGGACTCAACTACGTGTATTTCGTATAATGAAAACTTTGTGTCGCATGTATTCTGAGTTATCTTCTGTACTGTTTTACTTCTTTTTAACATTGGAAGTAATTTTGTAATAAAATGTTTCTGATAATATGTTTATCTTAATTTCGTGTCTTCACTTTTGGATTTTCAGAACTATTAAATGCACAATTGGAGAAATAAATAGATGCAATCATTTAAATATATATTTTTAATTACATTGTTATTCTTTAATCATAGTCATATTATACATTTATAAACAATATTTAGGGGTTATATATACTGTCTGCGGCTTATAGATTGATTATTCGGCATTTTTCTATTTATGATTTATGAAATACAGGTAATGAATAAATTACATCTTTCATAGTTTATAGAAGTTTTTCAAATTTCATACTAAACGAAATTATCAATAAGGCCAATTTTATTTAGATGGTGAATTATTATTTTTTCTATACTTATATAATTTCGTTTGTATCATTTTATTTTTCAGGGCTGGAAAATCCAAATATTTATCCAATCGAGAAACTGACAGTCTCTTCCAGCGTGAAGAAAGGTTGCGACGATCATTTGATGACAATCATGAGGTACTTATCTGTATTATTACCACATTAACGATGTTGTTTGTTGTTATTATCACAATGTATCTTTCTTCTTAAATTTAGTCTGAGAATAAACGCCCTGCATTAAAATCAGGACATAAAGATCTCGATAAAATTGTTATCGTGAAGAAGGAAGTATGTGCATTTAATAATTTGTCAGATTATTTTGCTTATTATTGACCTTTTTTCAAACATGGTTATGATATGCTTACTCTAATTACAGTATTTAAAAAGTTGATCTACTAATTATCTGTAGGGTGACAAGGAGTCGAGATCTGTTGTCTATCGTGGAGATGATGATCGCGAAAGTAAAAGGAAAATAATTATTAAACGTGACGATTATAGGTATGTTCCAAATTCCCTATTCAGTAGAATTTATATTTCAAATTACAAATGCTCACCTCTGTACTATTGTAAATAAATGTTACTGTGATTGGTCAGTTTAATATATCGATTTTAATTTTAAAGACACTTCATATTTTTATTGAAACATGAAATCCTTTATATAATTTGTTGAATACTTTATTTTTACTGACCATTAGAGACGATAGTGGACCTCGAAGAGTTGTCGATAGAAGGGATAAATCTCCGGACAACAGTAGAAGCAGAAGCAAGGGTAAATATATAATATTATATTTATGAATCGATTAACTTCTCTTATAAGAAATTGTTAAATTTATATACAGCCTTGCAATAATGTATGGGTAATAATATTAACAAAAATGACGAAGAAGTAATTTCATTTTTAGATTCCCGGCGACGAAAGAGATCTGATAGCGAAAAAAGTGAAGTAAGTTCTTTTCGTAATTATTTTTAAGTTTCAACTAAGGTTACACAAAAGGAAAAAAATCTAAAAAGACATGTTTTTTAGTAGTAGCTCAATAATGTTTTGTTGTGAGTAACCATGAATTGATGAAATCTGTCTTAGTGTAGTGTCGTTACCTACCTTGCAATAGAAGGACGAATCCTTTCCCTGGAGTCGTTGGAACGGCTACTCTTCAAGTTCCTCAAACTCCAGTCGTGAAAACAGTCGTCATCGCCGCCGCGAACTCAAACTCTACCGTCCGTCACCCAAAAACGGTAAACAACCGCGTTATCGACCCTCTCCAGCTAGTTCAAGGTCACCCGACAAGACAGCCAATCCGGCGTCGACTAGCAATAGCCAGCCGAAGTTGGCAGCAGATAATCCCAAAGAATCCAAAGATGAGGGTCTCTTGGCCAAAGTTCAGGCGCGTGTTCTGGCAATAGAACAGAGGTATAAACAGCCTGAATCGTCAAAATCTAAGAATTGGGAAGGTCGTCATCACGTTTATGAAGGGAGTTACAATCACAGAGGAGGTTTCCGTGGTAACAGAAGACCTCGCGGTGGTATGATTGAAGGAATGTCCGGTCGGGGACGTGGTTGGGTATATAATAAAGATAAGTGAGTGTATATTTTGTTACTCTCTATTTTATATAAATTTTGTTTTGTTAATTAGTTGAATTTTTTTGTTTTATCCTTTCACTGAAATTTACATGGCTATAGATTTAAATTAATAACATTTAATTTGCTATATGCTTTATTGGTATGAAGAAGAATATTACATATTCGTAGCTTACAAAACAAAATTTCTTATTAATTTAAGAATGGGTTCTCAGCATCAAAATTACTTACGCGGGACCTACAATGTATCCCGAAATCGAGGTTTTAGGTGAGTATTGACCCTCTTGTGTAGAGGATACTGTAGTCGTGTTGCAGTAGATATAACAACTTGCAACTTTACCATATCAGGGTATTCTGATAATAATATTTATAATAATCTTCATCTGCTTTAGTTTCCTGTTACTTGTACTTATTTTATTGAGACATTCCGAAAAATAGTAATTGTATAACAAAGGCGAGATCAGGGTAGTAAGATCATAATATGAATGTTGCTGAAATGGGTAAGGACGACTCAGTATAATATCGCGTATTTCTATTTTTTTCGTTGTTGGGTTATTACAAAATGTCAAATCATCTTTTTCAGCATTTATATTATGTCCCATAACTTCATTTGTAAACGTTTAGAAAATGTTGAATACTATAGTTTGTATTTTGGACTTCGATATATCACTACAACTATTTTGATTGAATAGATTTTTCAAAACTGAAAATTGTTGTTTAAAACAATTAATCTTTTGGAATAATTCTAATATAGTTTGTAAGGTTAGTTATAGATGATATCATTAATTTTTTATCTGAATCACATTTTTCAACAATTAATTACTACTTTTTGACACCTTTATCAATATAAATTTTGAACTTTCAGAGGAAGAGGCAGTCCACGTGGATCAAGTTTCCGAAGACGTTCCAGATCCAAATCACGTTCAAGATCGCATGACCGTGATCGTCACTATAGGAAACGATCTATGTATGTCTGTTTTGATCCAGAAAGTATACGTGAATTTGGAGCGTTTATTTATTTTAAATTGGTGGGTTTTTGTTAACAAGTAAATCTTTTGCTTACTCAGGTCAAGTTCCAAAAGTCCCCGAAATTCTGCTGTAAAACCCAAGTCCAACATTTCGCCAATAGAATCCAACTCAAAGAGGTCCGTGTCCCCATCACCTGCTTCATCAACTATTAAATCGATACAATCCCCTCCTGCACCTCCTGTGTCCTCGGCCCCCAGTAGTTCAGCAGAACTCGAGGTGGCCGCTATCATAGCTAAGAGAGCTGCCCCAGCTGACACAAAGACATCGGAAGACAACTCTGATACACTCAAACACTTGGAGATGTTTGTTCAGGTCCTCAAGAAGAAACGGGAGATACAGTCACATTCATCTACTGAATCGGATAAAAAGTAGAGATATCTTTTTACTTGTAATCTCCTGTGTCTGTTGTTGTTAATTTTGTTTCGATGACACATTGATTTTAACGCATTTTGATTTGTGAATAGATATTTGTAGGTTACTTTTCATTGATTGTATTGTATATTTTTAAATCATCCATTTCTGTAGTACCGTTTTAAGTTTTGGATTAATATTTCGTGGAATGTTATATACTTCAATAAATTGTACAATTCAATATCTTTTGTTGTTTTCAACCTTTATCGATGGTATGTTAAAATCGAGGTATTCAAAAATGTTATCTGCACTTCTATTCACAAAAATTCAATATTTGTGACGCTGATAATTTCGGGAATTCCTAGTTGCTTGCTATTTACCATTTTATCAAATTTTTGTTTCAGGAAAATTTCTTAATAATTATTATTTTTAGAAGTAATATTGTTTTATTAAGATGAGTGTACCATATTCGAATAGAAAGGTTTTTATTTTTTATTACTACAGTATCATATGTAAAATTCGCCTACATAATTCAATTTTTAATAAGGATAATACGATAGAAGCGAATGTACGAACTTAAAAATATTTTTCAATTGCAAATTTTATTAAAATTTGTTTTAAATAATATGGTAATTATGAGTAACAATAAAATAACTTATGTGAAAGCGATTAATATATATATATATATATACATGTATTAATAAAGAATATTTTTTGTTTTGCCTTTAATAAAAGTTTAAGAAATTAATTGTCTCGGTTTAAATGTGTTACTGATGATGGTTGAGGCCAAAACAAAAGATTTTGCATATTATTAGCTATTGTATTTGTTGGGTCACAATCTTTTCATAAAAATGAAATAGTCAAAATATGGACGTTTTTTTAAAATAAATTTATCCTATGAATTGTTACATTCTGAACTACAATATAAGGAACGAGAAATTAATAAGAAGTGTGTTTTATATTACACAATTATATTAGGTTATCGATTTATTGCTATCTAATAGCAATCCCGTAATTGGACATGCGATACAAATATTGTGCACATTTCTATGCTCTACAACGTTTAATTCATAAAAATCTATACCTAATATATATAATGTAGTGGCTTAATTGATATTATATTTAACCACCTAAAAACATTAGGTAGGTACCTACTCTCCAATGTCTTTTAATTACCTATCAAGAAAAATTATTTTTGCCTACGCCTATGTAGTACTTATACCTATCTATAATTCGGTTACTAATTAAATTCAATTTCTGTCAAGTAATGTATGTTATTTTTTTTTTGTTTTTTCGAAATCACGTATAAGCCTCCCTCCCCCCTTACTTTGAGTGGCAAATATTAGATTTACGGGGGGGGGGGGGCTTATATATTCGCGGAGAAATATAGACGTAATCTATTTTATTAAATATAGATATTAAACAAATTTCCTATATGATATGTTTGCCTTTTCGATTTTTTTAATCAATTATTAATTTTCTAAATGTTTCCTTGAATTTATACTTTTATTTCTTGGTATTTGTGTATATTTAATATAAGAATTTTTTTTAAAATATTTTATTTGTTTGATAATAATATTAAAAATATAAATATTGCAAAGAAATGTTGTTTATTGATATTTTTATTATTTGTTGTGACTGAGTAATAATTTATATTAGAATATACATCTTCATCTATAAGGAATACAGTTTAGGGTGTTCGCATATTACAATTTTCTATATATAGATGCAATTAATAAACAAAGTAGTCCAAAATTTACTTATTTGGTTGGCTTTTATAGTATATATATAAAAATTGATGGACCAAATTAGCCTATACTTTTCATTGATAGGATTCCTTTGGTGGGATGAATGCAGTATTATATATGAATGTTGTTATGTTTTCATTAGGGAATACTTTAAACAATATTATAGTATTATACTGTATATTATAGTAGTCCCTGGTTTTCATAAATTAATTAATATCTAATATGTCCGAGTTTGTCAGAGAGCCAATAAAATATAAAAATGTATAATAAAAAAAAAACTCTCAGGTTAAAATTAAATTAACCTGTAAAATATAATTAAAATTAATATCTTTTCTTTTTAAAATATAATTTTGTTTGAATTTTAGCGGTATATTATAAACAGATATTTTATTTTTATTATAACGTTTTAAACCTCTCTAGATATATAATTGTCAGTTATTTTTGTTGTTGATATATTTTTATTTTTGAATAATTGAAATTTCTGTTTTCTATAGATATAACTGTTGAAGGTATTTAGTATTAAAAACTAACACCATACAATTAAAAAGTCGAGATTATTTTATAATAATATTAACAAACAAATGGAGTTTAATGTTATATGTACATTCGATTTTGTAATTTTTCCTCACTTTTCTAATTTATATTCATTCTGTTTTATAGCAAAACTTTTCTTCTTGGCAGAGTTTCTTGAAGATTAAGCGACTTTAAAAACCAAAATTGACTCACTGGCAAGAGCAGTCAACTCTCTGGTAACCCGATTAAATGCTCAGACACCAACATCGGTTGATGAAGATCTTTTTCTTCCATTTTCAAGAATTAGAATGATATTTATGAAGCCACAGAAAACCACCTCAAAAAATTGGTAAAACTTATTTTGGGTTTGAAAACAATTACGTTTTATGAATCGAATGTTACTCATGTAATCTTTTATAAATGCTTCCTATTTTCGAATATTCTAAATACAGTAAAAACTGTCTAAACCATATGTACAGTTCTTTCTCATGAAGCAATCCACAAATAATTTGAGACTGGTTTATTGTATATTTCTCTTAAGCTGAAATGGATGAAGCAGCAAAATGATTTAAATCTACGAGAACCTATATCAAGCTGGTATGGCAAACCTGTTATCCCAATTGATATACAGAGAGGGATAATTAAACCGGACTGGTGGATATGGGAAGAAACAATTACATGCCCTTCTGGAGAAACATTTGAAGAGTATAAGCGCAAATTACACATTCCTAATGTTATAACAATTATTGGGTAAATTATATACGTAATCTAGCTGCCATACAAATAGTGTATAATATGGAATCCTATATAAAGCAGAGTTGTAATCAAAAATAGTTCTGCAACCTTTCCCGGCCAGAGCCGCATTGTATTCAATTTAGTTTTTATATTACAATCCCATTTTACGATATTTTTTGTGACACAACAATTAATATACTTTGCTACTAAACGTATATAAATGTTCATAATAAATTTAATTATAGTATATGTATATATAATATTTTAGAACTTATAGTATTGACGGGATTATTCACACACGAGACCGACATAGTTTTTATTATAGGCTGTATCGATGAATTTGAGCGCCTGTAAAAAAATAATTTTCCATAAAATGTTTTATTATACCAAAGT
>JAUZNC010058191.1:411-11674 GCA_034780395.1 Vannuccia rotundouncinata | reverse complement strand
GCATATTTTAAACTGCCTGGGCATTTTGAACATTGCCAGATTTGACAGATTGCCTGTAACATATATATATATATATTTGATTGAAATATGGATAGGAATAGAAGTATAAAATCATGATATAATTTTTCAACAGAATATAATATATATAGGTTTACATACTTATTATATACTAAATATTATATAATTATCAGTACTATGAATAATTTTGAATGTAATATTTGTAAAATAATTGTCATTATCATAAATATGTACATATTATTATAATATATTATATGAATGTAGTATTATTTACGAAAATTATTACGAATATATATAAAATAAGAAAGAAGATGTACTTATAAGAAATAAGTATGAAGTACATTTAGAATAACACAATAGAAATAATTTTTATATATAAATAATAATACGGAATATATTACACATTTTAAAAATTGAATAAATAAAAAAGGTATTAAATCATATAGTAAGAAAACTTCTTATTCTATGCATAATATATTTTAAAAACAATAAATATTAAAATACATTTATAAAACAGTTAATTAACTCAAGATTAACCATATTGATAATGCGGTGGGGTTTTGGATCAAGTGACCCGAGTTTAAATCCAAGAGAGATAATTTACTATTTTTTGCTGTTTTGGAATAATTACTACAAAAAAAGAATGTAACGAGATCAAATAAAATAAATAAAGTTGTGTAAACGTGCATAAATAATATTACAGAAAATTATATTTTAAAACCACTTTAATGGGGCAGTTTGTTTGTATCTAAATATTTTCTCTTCATTTCAGCACAAGTAATTTTGCTGTCCTTTCATGATTTAAGAAAAAATGACAAAATTCAATATAAAATTAAAATACAACAAAGTTGTTGCAAATTTAAATTATAAATACATTATGAGAAAATTAAAAATATTATATTTTAAAATTCACAATTAAACGTACTTTTTCAATCATAAAATGTTGTAATAAATAAAAACAATAAATATGATTACTATATTACAAAAAATTTGCACTTCAAAGAGTTTTTGCACATATTAAATTGTTAATATGTGCCAATGAAAATGTTAATAAGAAAATGCTATTCAGCAAACTATAGCCTAGCTATACACCTATTTAAAAACTCTTATTGTACAGTTTTAAAATTAACTAATCCATAATAATAAAAATGTGCATTATTAAAAGAGATCTTATACTAATAAGTTGTGTAATTGACAAAAACAAATAAAATGTATTAAAAATTCATGTTTTCAACATTTCCACAAAATCTTGCTTAGAGTTAGATACATCAGTCTCAACCGCGGCTATATAGCATGTAGACAACTGATGATAAAAGACGCAATCATTAATCTCTTCTCACTATGTGCAGACATGCACGTCTGCAGATAACATATGTGGGAAACAGATTCATTGGCTTCATTATGATGATGCCAAACCAGTGTAGTGGAAAACATCATCTCTTTTCCTTACCAAAAAAAGTCTTATATCCAAACTTGAATGATTGATATACCTTGCAAACACTGCGACTCGGACGATGCTTGAAAAGTATATTCCCCCTCCCTGTCATGATAAATTTAGTTCAATGTGCCCCAACCCCTTTTGAAGAGGAGAGGGGCGCATTAACAAAAAGGCGCAATTTCTTTTAGAAATCAATCAGAAACCCAATGACAAGAGATTTTTCATATATTCAACTGTGACTAATATGTTTTGTGAAAGTTGTGCAGTAGGGGAGAGGTACATCTTTGGATACACCACACGGGCCCCATTGTTTCGCTAATACCCCTGAATTAGTAGAAATAATGTATAATAGTGTAGCTGAGTAAATTCACTCAGTCACTAAAATATCCATGTCAACGCCATAGACATCCCAAGAATTTAATAAATAACTTTACCGAAAATAGTAGTGCGATGATAATGATTTTTTACTAACTTGTTCAGAATGTCACACATGTTGATTTTATCACATTTTTCTTTTCTATAGCATAGATCATCATGCCATATGGCATCATTGTAGTCCGAAGATAATTTCTGGAAGCGTATATGGTAGGCATTACCATTATAAGATGGTAGATCGTGCAAAATTGATTGTAAAACATTTTAACTGTTGTTGAAATATTTGAGAAACAGGTTCATAGTATAGAGTAGACGTTAGTAGTAGGAGAGGAGTACCTCCTGAATCCCCTCTTTGCACCCCTCCATAGTAAATTACTATCCAATTGAGAATCGAGTATCATTTTATATAAAGAGGTATATGTGACTTGCTGATTACATTCTCTTTTCTTACGAGCTAGATGACAGTCGTCTCTGGTCCGGTTTATTTCAATTTTTCACCGCTCTCACACATTTGCTCTGTTTTCAAATCGGAACTCTAAACCACGTCCTTGTCATCTCTTCGGAATGCAAAACTACTTACTTGTGCAGAAACTGAGAACTCTCAACCAATAATGCCTGCTTGCGACTATATTATTGAACCAGTTCACACTCCTGTCCTACCGTCTCTTATGGTGGGCCCTCACCGAAGTGTCAAGATGGCGGAGCGAACACTCCATTTCATCAACATTGGTACACCTATAAGATAGGCCATACTATTTAAGTGTCCGGTATTCAGAAGCATGAAGAAATCATTGCGCACTGGAGAAGTCATCGGAAACCCTAACAACCAAGATCTTTCGGGTGATGATCAACGAGATCACTTGGGGGCAAACATCAATTGGATCGAGTCTCCGGTACAATTGAAGATGCTGGATTATCTGGAGTCGGAGAATGCTATTAAAAATGTACTCAAGACCTATCGTGACAACCTAATGACCAAGCCTGTGTTGCGCCCATAGTGGGGTAACCTCCTATAGTAAAATATACAGGATATTTACCAAAAGCAATGCTTCAACTCTTTCTTGTTTTCTGAGTCTTTTGAGAACCCCAAAAAGTTATTTGGAACTCTAACCAGTTCTGTCACTCGTTGTCTCAGCCCTGTTCATCTCTTGTCTCTAGTCGGTTCTCTCTTTCATGCACTCACAGGCTGCGATGTGACATCTTCCTTCAGAGGAAAAGGAAACCTATTTTTTGCAAACAGCTTTAAAAAGAATTCTTAATTTACTGATGTGTTACGAGAGGTGGAATATTTAAAGACTGTGCAGGAAGATTCTCAACTTTTCCTAGCAATACTACGTTTACTATCACTGTTTATTCCTCTACTTGTGAAGATGAAAAACATGACATCAACATCTTTAGGAAGAATGCATTTTGTAAAGGAAATAGAGATATGTCCCAGATTCTTCCCACAAAAGATGCCTTTCTGCAGCACCCTCAGCGCTCAATCTTCCAGGCTAGTATTTGGATGTCTTCTCATCAACCAATTCTGAGTTTGGATAGAAGAAGAAGAAAGAAGGAAAAGGATGGAAGCCACAGTGGATAACAAAACCTACTCTTTCAAATTCAGCAAAGGCAATGATACAGTGTGCTAGTAAAACAGGATGTCAAACTGCCAGGTGCCGATGCAAACGGGAAGACATTATTAATAAGTGCTCAAACCTCTGCCGATGTGGATGCCAACACTAAGACAATCAAACTACATTGTGTACTATTAATTGCACTGCCATTATATTATGTAAGTTGTATAATTATAAAAAATATTTAGTTTTTGTTAAAACACATGCCTATTCTTGTCTAGTATGTGTACATTTATATGTATTAATGACCTCGATGACCCAGTGTGACCCACCTTGACCTCTAATGACCTTGAATTTATATTTTTACGACACTTTGGGTACATATTTATTTATGTTAGTAATACATTATTAGATGTAAAAGTGCTTACTTTTCAATCTATAGCCAATTTTTAGTACAAAAGCGGCCATTTTGTTTTTCACAATTTATGGTAAATTAACTAAATAAAAATCTTGCCTTTTCGAGCGAAAAGTATACAATAAAATTGCTTTTGGCTTTATCTGCATAATTCTTGAATGTGGAATTGGTTTTTGGGCGAATCTGTTAAGGTATGGAGCCACCGTCTATGATAACAGTTTCTAAAAAGGACGTATGTACTGATCAAGTCGTCCTCGTTAATGATGATCGTTTCCGCGGCAATGAGATGAGCGAACCACGCTGCAGTTCCTATCAGTAGAAGGAGGTGAAACTTACTTGCTATCATAGTTAGCTATAAGAGTGCGCTAATTGTGGTCAGTCAATGAAAAATTAATAACATAATATGACATAACACAATATAATTATATAACAAAAAAAGCATTTTAAATTTAATGTATACAGATAAAAGTGGATATAATATATAAATGTTGAAAGTAATCATATTGGGAAATCAAATCATATAACCAAATCGGAAAAATTTTTGACAAAGGACGACAAATTGTATTAGTAATTATTAGCGGCTTTATCCTACTACTTATATGTGCTGTATTTCCATGGGCCATTAACTCAGAAAATCGTTCATCAAGCGGTGATCAGTTAATTTCATTACCTACCTCTAACTTCATCTCCTCAAGAGTTTCCTAATCAAGGATCAAGTGAAGACATCTGGATGGTTTCAACTCCTATATATTGTATTGAGTGAACTCTTGCGGGACAAGTCTCATCAGGATATTGATACTGCTCTACTTAAAGACATTATTATTAAAAATATGGTCGACTTTTATGTTATTGCAAAGACCTGGTCTAAATCCCCACTCTTGAGCTGTGAAATAGAGAAGGCGTTTGATACTCTCTCACATGATGACTTTATTGCGAGGGTGGACTTTACAGGAAACTGCTGCTCACAATTGATGACTGTCTCTCGAGCATGCGACTAGTCGATGGAGAAACTGCACACAGTTTCATGATATTTCTTTGTTCCATCAAAAATCCCCAACTGCTGGAGATTCCCAATAGAAGCTATCTATTCCCAAATAATACGAAGATGGTGATAACCAACTTAATGCGTGATAGGGCACTCGTTGAGTTGATATTTACTGCCTTTGGCTATGCGGATATGGGATATGGACTTATGGGAGGATCCTACACTGGATGCAATTGTGGAAAACTATTTTTCTATCATAAACTCTATAGACCTACTCCATGAATTATAATTTTGTTTTCTAAATGAAGCAAAACTGTATAAAATCTTTGATAGACTTTTAAACCTTGAGCTGGATGACAAAACTTCGTGTAATTCAAATCTTTTTACTCTATTATATTGTTAATAATTATGCTGTAAAAATGTATTATTCAAGTAGCTCAGTAGTTAGAGCGTCGAACTAATAATTCATAGGTCATGGGTTCCAATCCATTCTTGACTATGTGTTTTAGAAATTATTTCTTATGCTTTTTTCGAATATCTGAAACAATTGTGTTGGACTATTATAGACTATCTCTCTGCTAAACACTAGATGAGTAGTGAGAATTTTGTATATTGACTATATCTTTAATAACATATACTCTTCTTTATGGATAAACTTTTTTCTTTCTGTTTCTCATTCTAGCTATTTCAACAAAAAGTTGAAAGATTAAAATAATATAGGAACAGCGTTTATTGAAAGGGGAGTGGAGCAAAATTATTTAAAAGGTTACACAAAAAGGAAATATATTTATAATAATTATATAATGATACAACATTTATTATTTCTGATTACAAGATTTAGTCTGGTTAGGTCTAGGTTGTAGGCATTTAGTCTTTATTAGATCTATTTCTAAATATTAGTTTCACTACTTGCCATCATTGTAAAACTGTTGAAATGAATCGTCTTCGAGGGATATGGGTACGGGTAGTATCAGTTTGGGAACTTTCTTCTTCTGTTTTTTTGACTGGTGGGGAGCCGGCAGAGGAGGAGTAGTAGCTTTTGACTTCTTTCGAGAGGTTATGAAGTCTGCAGACACGGGAGGGAGTGGGAAAAGACCCGAAAAGCTTGCAAAGTCCTCCGACGGCAGTGAGGACTAATGCCCAAGGTTGCGCTTTATTTTCCAACTCTTTGTCGCCCAATAGAAAGGTGGAGCATGTTTTTCTACACTCTATTGCCTGGTGACGGGCGATCTTGGACTATCGTAAAGTTTAGACTCGCAACTTCACCAGTATTTCCGTGCTGTCCGATGTAGATCCATTGAGTCGTAGTAAAAACTCATACTTCCCCGCACCCATATTCTTGATCTGCATGGAATTGCCTGTCCAATCGAATTCAGTAGCATTGCTTCCAGCTTTACCCAATATATGTTTGCATTCTTTTGAAAAGTTGGTTGCAATCTAGGACTTGCCAGGAAAATATCTCTCAATGATTTTGGCAGCCCTGGAGCTTCCATCGAATTGAAGAGAAATGTATAGAGTTTTATTAGTGCCTGTGTCTCTACACATTTAATGTTAGAGGCAAGATGGTCCCGCGATTCGTCAGCAACCATTTCCAGAGTCTCAGTATAGCCCAGTACTTTATCGTTGACAGGACCTCAAGGATTAGTGAAGATGGGGCTCATGAACAGCAGAGTTGAGGTAACGTCAATTAAAATGGAGAGATTTCTCCTTAGACTGGACACAGCGATGAGGACCCACCTTGATGTGCGCGATTATAGTCATAAATTTTGCCTCAATAATATAATCTTATGAAGAAGCCATGATGAGAGTAAAAGTTAACCGACCGATAGACAACCGTCAGAGAGCTTGCAAAAATGAGAATGTAAACAACAACTCACACACCTCCTTATATACCATTATACTCAATTCTTATTGGTCAGAATTTAACTAGTAAAGGTGCGGAGAAATTAAACTAGTAAAGGTTTGCAGAAATGTAACTATCAAAGGTGCGCAGCAATTTAACTAGCAAAGTGTGGAAAAATTTAAACATAGCTTTTACCGGAGTAGCGTGGGGAGGGGTAGGGGTGGGAGGGGGTGGGGAGAGGGGGAAGAAGTGGTTAAGAAAGACTCCTTTCCTACTACTTAAATTATTTTTTGAATTGGATTGGACGTATAATTTTATGAAATATGTCTGATATACTAATATAATATATCTCATATAATAATATAATGTAAATTGTAATATAATGTTTGTAAATGATTTTATGAAATACACTAAATAGTGAGATATAATCTACTAGAAATACATTTATTAACCCACTTATTACGCATACAAGCTTAAACACGCCAAGGTACATTTATAACGTGAATCGTACTCGATATTACTAAAAGAATCACGAACTATTCTAATTACATTATAATAAATATATTACTCAATTGTTCCCATATGCCAATCACTTTTTTGTAATCTCAGTGTTCTATAAATATAAACTCATTTGTTATATCAACTGTTACGTATTTACTAATTACTTATGGTTTATTATAATAAAATACATTGACCTCTAAATAATTATTTCCATGTTAATATTTAATCTTCGAACCAGGGTTATTTACCTGTATGAACATTATTACCTTACTGATTATTTTTCTTCAGTATAGCGATGGATTTAATTATTAATGTTCATTTATCTTTATAACTATATTTTGTCTATTATAGATAATATCGTGGAAATTGTATTTTATAGAATATAATTAATCTTTCTGAAGTTAATTTGCAGTCATGCATTTCCTTTGAATAAAAATTCGTACTTTTAAATATAAAAAAATAGAACAAAATAATCTCAAACAATTTCAAAAAATAAAATTGATATAATGTTACGGTCAGTTTAAATTTAAACATGTAAGAAAACATTACCATTCGTACCCTTGTTATAAATATACGTCCATCTTCAAAATAAATTATGGTTGCCTACAAAGACACGCATCATGGCGAATTTTTTCAATTTCATGTAGACACGCGCACACATTTTTTGTTTATATAATTAAAATGAACCACAAATAAACAATTTAGATTTCAAGTATTGTATTAAACTGTCTACGTTTTTATTTAAATAAATCATCATGTCAAAATTAGTAATGCCCCTTCAGTGCTAATTCTAAAAACTACATTAGTCGTTCCATTTAATCGGTATATTGCATTTCGGAATCTTACCATATAGTGGATAATATTTATTCTGCAATCATGAGTCAAAATATCAATCAAGATTGTATTGTAATGATGACATTGATAAAACATTGGAACTAAAAATGTATATTTATCCAGTTTGCAAAGCGTTAACTCGATCCCTTACTTAACGTTCTGACTTCATGATATCTATGGTTGCAAAAATATATCTTTTTGAAATTAGAAGCAGGGGTGGTTCCAAGATTTTTCCAGGGGAAATACGGT
Source organism: Vannuccia rotundouncinata (assembly GCA_034780395.1). Lineage (NCBI taxonomy): Eukaryota > Metazoa > Platyhelminthes > Proseriata > Coelogynoporidae > Vannuccia > Vannuccia rotundouncinata. The sequence continues at coordinate 3,460 of JAUZNC010058191.1, read as the reverse complement.
TATTTAAAAGTTCTATTAGTTTGGGGAGTGCCCGGCAAAGGGGCTTTGAGGGGCGTAGTGCAGAAAATCTGAGGAAATAGGAGTAAAGGGAGAGGTCCCCGAACACCCCTTGGAACCGCGCCTGTCAAGTACTAAAACTAATTTTGGAATAAAAATACAGATTCAGATTTTATGTAACATTAGATAAGACCAACGCGTCAAAAATAACGGAATAAAAATCAAATGCGAACTAAAATTTCTATTTTAATATTATACATAAGACATACTTTGCCACGTATAACAGACTATTTTCAGAATATGTTCCCATAATATCGAACTAATTTCTGTACAATAGTCCTAATCCCAAAAATTTACATTATCATTACGTATAATGGTACTTAATCTGTTTTATTATACTCACAATACTCATTTGCGTTCTGTCAAATGTTTTTAAAATACATTACGTATTATTATTGATTAAAGCGAGCCAACATTAGTTTATAACCTAAATAGGAGACCCTGTAAGATAGAAATTAGTCGACTTGCAGAATAATTAACGTTAAAATCTTTGTCCTGCTTACAATAATTTTTTTTAATTTGGAACACGTGTATATTATACACTATATAACGATGTTTTAATATGTTTTATGTAATTTTATTAATTGTTGTAATTCTTAATTGTTTTGTTATGTGATAATGAGCAACAAATATTACAAAATTGCTTACATTTGTCAAAATTTATTTTAAATTTATCCCATCAACAACTAAATAAAATACGTTCGACTTTTGGAAGCCATATATAGGGCCGTCATTATGCCATGCACATCAGAACTACGATTGAAATACAACATATCAATATATAAGTATTTGACTAAATTAAGTTTTCAAAAAGCAAATGTGCTAAATGCTCAATAACTGGGAGCAATTAAAAGGCAACTGTTGTGCAGAACAGGCGGAAATTCCACCATAATTATGTTTCAAAGATCCCAGTGAAAGTATTTGACTAATATTTAAAATGTAACTACTTTGTTTATAAGTAAATGCAACGCTCGAAATAAAGATTTTGCTATCACTTGGCCGTATATTTTTTTATATTTATGTCCTTATAGGATTTTTACTTGTCAATAATTTACTTAAAAAAATATACGTCGGCACGGACAAGCAATCAAAAATTTTACTTTTCCGTTGGAAAATTTACCTGTCCACAGGCAATCGGACAGTCCTTATTTCGAGAACTGTAAATGTACCTTCTACATGTAAATTGAAATTATTTCTATGTTCCGAATATTATGTAGATATTTTCTTTATGGATTTGCATATTTTGTTTACATATGTTACTATTAAAATTCCAACATGCATAATTTGTTTCCAAGTATTTAGTCCTATTTGAGGCTTTGAGTCTTTCAAAAATTTATTTTTGAGCCTTCTAGTGTTAACAAAAATATTAATTTTAAACAAATAAAGATATACTATATTACATAAAATAAGCGTAGTATGTTAACATTGAACCATATACATATAAAGCATAAAGATAATATTCTGAAAAATTAGTTAATAATAGTTATGTATAAAACTAGGCTGTGATGAAATAAAATACAGTCAATTAAAGAAGATTCTGTTATACATAGTTACCCATATGTCTTTGATATAGAAAAATTTAAGAAAAAGTAATACTGGGGAAATAAAAGGAATCGACAAACTCCTCATAATTATAAATTATCAAACAAAATTTGTACAAGTACTATATTAAAAAATAATATTTAAAAATCTGAATAAAAACATTTATTTTGATGAAAGTGCAGAAACCACTTATACTGTAAAAAGAAACTGAACATGTTACTTCTACAAAATACGCCACAGATTAAGCTATAAGTTCAACGACGTGTTGTTCCACCGAAACCTAAAATAAATAAACATAATATAATTATTGTTAATTTAAAATTATATATTACTTTAATAACACAAGTAGTATACTATAAAAACCAAATAAACGTTAAAAACAAATTATACATACACGACATCTAATGAGTGAACAATATGAAAAATCCTTAAAAACATTTAATCTCGTTTATTATTTGAAATTTGGCAGATTGAAGTAATAAAATGTAATGCAATAGGATAAATAAATAATCTGTGTTGAGTAAACCAGTATAATGAATATTAAACGAAGGGTAAATACGAATGTTGGTATATATCAAAAATAGTCAAGTAAAGAATATGAAAGGTTGGAAAAGAGATGGTGATAAGAAATAAAATAAAAAAGATTTCTTGAACCCACCTGATGCAGTTCTTGTTCCTGTTGACCCAGAAGTTGAAGGGGATGACCGTCTAGGAGGGCTGTGTGACCGATAACTAGTGTATCCAGCACCTCCTTGATAACCTTGAGATCCACCGAAGCCATAGTTATTACGCCTATTGGTGTTAGAGTTACCGAACAGATAACCAGCAAGTCCTCCAAGTCCGGCACCAGTCCAGAAACCCCCAAAAGTACTTTGTGCACTTGGTCCAGCAGTACCTCCATAATTGGTGCCTTGTGCCTGTTGAAGGTCGGGATAGATATTGGAGTAACCTGAAATGAATGAATTTGAAATCCATAATATTATTTTATAGCATAACTTGATTCAAAAAAGTTAGTTTGAAACAAATGTTGACAAGTTTGCAAAATTCAAATTTCATTAAAGCGTCAATAATTAATGCATAGAATAAACAGATACACGTAGAATAGTTGCTCTCGGAAAACGCAACTACAACGTTATGGAAAAGAATATTAATTTTATAAATAGAATTCGGTTAATAGGCGTGTTTGTATATTATTTTTAGAATTCAATGAAAACCTTTTAGTATTTTGAGAAAATATCAACCTCAAAAAGTTCAAGATAACGTTAAGACAGATAATTTATTAGGTAATTTTATTGCATTTGGATAAATGAATTGTATCTCACTTCCTCTCTATATATTGAATGTATAGTTATATCTCTATGATTTCCTCTCTATATAGTTATATCTCTATGATTTCCTCTCTATATAGTTATATCTCTATGATTTCCTCTCTATATAGTTATATCTCTAT
>JAUZNC010058190.1:0-11677 GCA_034780395.1 Vannuccia rotundouncinata | reverse complement strand
AGTTATGTAGATCAGAGCAAGCGCCACAAATCAGATGTGGCAACTTCTCTCAGTCTGTCAGTGTCGTCTGATACATCGACATCGTCAAAAACTGTTTCTGGTAATACTGGCATCGCCAGTTGCAACAAAGTTGTTCATATCCAAAATTGTACAAATGTTATAATTAATTTATAATTTGTTTATCACTGTATTTGTTGCTTTTGTTAAATAAGCGCTTAATTCAACTTCAAATAATTATTACTATTTTAAGTGACTACTTTTGCTACAGGTCTCTTTTAATCTGTTGCTATTGTTAAATAAAGTTAAATACACACTTACTGCAAACAAATAGAAAAAATGTACGCAGTGATTTCCGGCAAAGAAATATTATTCATAAACATCTAATTCTTGCACACTCTAAAATTAAATATAATACGTATTCGCTCATCTCTTACTTACAGTATAACCTAGTATAACATAGACATTACACTATATAAGTATGCTTATAATTTCAAATCAACTACTGAAATTGATGTTTTTTGCTTAACACGATTTTAAATGAATTAATTTTAGATTGCAGATCTAGTTTAAAGTTTAAAGTCTATGAACCTATCTTACTGATAAATTTCAAATTTATATATGCCGACTTTTATATCACTATCGATTTCTGAGTCAATAATATTAATTAATTGATTGCTGAATTAGTATGCATCGTCATCATATAAATATAAATAAGATATTTTTATTTGTATGAATGAAATATTGACTTTGCTTATAATTGCTATGTATGGCAACTTTTGAATCACCTTGTATATTATATTATTTTTTCCCCATTGGTACATAACGTAGACTTTATTAAGTACCATAAAGAAATTTAAAAAAATAACCAGAAAATTTTATTTACTCGTTCGCTTCGCTCACTCTGAAATTAAATTTTTCTCGTATCATAAAGTTCCACTTTACCAATTTCATGTAAATAGTCCTTTATTTAAGGATCGTTTTACTTTATAACTAATCCCAAATTTGAACGAATTTTAATAGATTTTCTTGAGAAATTTAAAATGTGATATATCAGAAATTTATATTATTGATAATCGTTTTCAAAAATTTAAATTGAAATTAAATATTTCAAAGGATTCAGTGAAATAAGAAATCATATTTAACAAAAATCAGTAATATGTCTTCTATTAATCTTCATGTGTTACAAAATTATCCCATGCAATGGGCTCTTAATCGAGAGATGATTATAAATGATAAATATAAAATAAATGTAAATAGTTATAAACTTGCATCCAATAGTGTTGAATTTTGCGATATACTGCGAATGACTGGTAAAGAATCAATTAGATATACATGCAATAATTTTAATAATCTGGAAATTGCAATTTATTTTTGTCATTTGGAAAATTATATTATCAAAGATGAAAACCTACAATCTCTTTTGCATATCTCATCAGAATATGGAATAATTAAATTACGAAATATGTGTAATACTTATGTTGAAAGAAATCTTACTTTTGAAACATGTTGGAAATTTTGGAAGGCTACCCATAAATATCTTGAGGGGAATACTTCTTCAGGTGTGGAAGATTTTATATTACGGAATTTTCTAGAATGTACCTTGCACAATGAGTTTTACAGTTTGAACGAAAATGAGCTATTAGAATTATTTAAAAAGGATCAATTAAATGTGAAACAGGAATATTTATTAATTGATGTACTTTGTCGTTGGATTGACCATGACCCACAAGGAAGAACAAACTTTATTGGAAATCTTATAACAGGTGTTCGTCTTGGGAGAATGTCTCTTAAAGAGCTCGAAGGACTCTGGAGAAACTCCGTAGTTAAGCGTTCTCAATCTGAAAAGTGTTTAAAAAGTGTTCGTCAAGCGCGAAGAAATTATTTTCGATCTAAACGAAATCTTAGACCTCTTACAGATTCATTAAGTCAAAATAATCCTAGAATACCACACGAAGCCATCTTTGTTTTTGGTGGATGGGAAAATGGTCAAATATGTCAAACTGTCCGTATTTTTAACTGCAGACGAGATTCATGGACATCATTTAATAATTCAGATGAACATAGTATAGTACTTCCACGACCCTTAATGAGTTTTGGCATCGCTCTTTTAAATAATCATTACATCTATATTATAGGTGGAGAAATTCGCCAGCATAGTGCCACCCAGGAAGTAATTACATTTGACCTAATTGCAAAGAAATGGAATCAGCGAGCACCGATGCATGAAGTTCGGCGAGATTTAGCTGTTGTAAATATGAATGATGAATATATTTATGCCATTGGAGGAGACAGCAATAATATTGTATTAAACAACGTGGAAAGATACAGTCCCAAACAAAACCAGTGGACCGAGATCGCTTCAATGATGATAACTAGAAGTGCACCAGCAGCCGATTCCTTAAATAATAAACTATATGTTCTTGGTGGGTACACGGAGCAAAATCTTGAAGTTCTTACAAACACATGCGAAATGTACGATCCAAAAACAAACCAGTGGACTTTTTTGAAAGCTATGCAGCAGGCTCGCTATTACTTTAACGCGATATCTTATAATGGATTTATTTACGTCTTGGGTGGAGGCGATGAAAACCACTGGAGCACGGTTGAGCGTTATGATCCCAGTGATGATATCTGGGAACCAATGCCGAGTCTTTTGTTGCAAAGAGCTGATTTTGCTGCATGCGTTCTGGAGGAGGAGTTTTACTGTCTTGGTGGTGGTGGCGACTCATTTTGCACCCAACAGGTTGAAAAATGGAAACCAGGTGATCGTGAAATCGGCTGGGAGACAGGTACCAATCTTCCGATTCCAATTTGGGGCCATCGATGCGTATGTGTTAAAGGAATTCAAGTGATTTTACCGTACCTAAACGCGACTAGTCCGATTCAAAAAGAGTTTTTCAACAAGGCTAATTCCTATAATTAATCAACTATATTTGAGATATGAAAATACTTCAGAATAAGTACCAGATTTTTTATAGTTTATATAACAATTGCAGCCATTATTCATCTGATGTATTTAAAATGTTGTATTATTTTTATTCCTATTTTTTTTTCACTTGTAGTGAATCAATTTTATTTAATATTGTGTTTATGTAAAAAGAGCATTAAATACATAGTCTCTAGTTACTAATGAATACTTTGTAATTTACATTAGTTTTAATTATTCTTAAACTTTAAGTAAGCTATAATAAACAAGCACATAGTAATGACCAAAGAAAAATACTTTTGTAAGATTTTTATTAGGTATTTTATTACTATACCCACCTATACTATAAGATTATATTTAATTATTCACTCTTTTTCAAATATAAAAAATATTTTTTATAGCGCATTTCTATATAATCTTATGTATGCAAGACATTATCTTGGAATAGCAACGATCACAAACGCACATTTTATTTATTGAAATTTTTGACATAAAATTTACGTAATTTGTTATGTTATTAATACAATGTTTGATTTTATACTTTAATAAAATTAGAAAAAAATTTTTAGGACAAAAGTTGAAATACTTTAATGTTTACCATTAAAAAGTGATATATTAATTTAATATTATTATAGGGTGTCCGACATATCATTCCCTTTTTGTTAAGATTATGGTACAAAATTATTATAAATACTTTTAAGTGAGGACTGCGTTAAAGAACGTCGAATTAGATAATTAGCAAATGAATTTAGGACAGCTTAAAGAACAGTTATTGAGAATGACAAAAAACAACATTGGACATCCCCGTGAAACAAGGTTATTAATTTATTATATAAATATTGTCTTCCGTAATATAGAAATGTCCAGGAAATCTCACGATTTTGACTATATTCCTGCAGTATGACAATTTATCGGAAACTTTTAGCAAAATCTCACAAGAGTAGCTTTTAACAAATAGTTTGATGCTTTGAAGACAGACTGCACTCAAATCATTAAAAGCTTGTGGAACTTATTTGTAATGTTAATATGAAACTATTTTTACAATTTGAACTGTTGCAGTAATTTCATGTTATATATACAAAGAATTTGTTTAATGGATCCAATCCAGCGTTCTGGTAATTGACGATTCAAGAAGTCCCGAACCCTGTTGGAACCATTCCGGAAAGTCACTTGCTTCATTTAAAAAAACAGGGAATATTTCCTCAGCTTACGCAAGTAAGCCTCCCCAGTGACCGATTCATCGAAAAGAAAGGCCCCACAATTCTATATCCTTCCATAAACCACACAATACCATCAAGTGCTCTAATGACTGATCTTTACAACCAGTGTCCCAATTGCGGTTTGAATATATCGCATGTTCTGCTTGTTAATTTCACCACTGACGTAAAAATTAGCCTCGTTGGTAAATAAAATTGTTCCAGGAATTCATTATTTTGGTCCTATTGTACAATAGCCCACTCACAAAATTCAGATCGGCGATCTGGATCATCTTTGGAGAGCTTCTGTAGGAGTTGAAGTTTATATGGATGCCACTTAATATGAACTTGAAGAACACGATTGATAGGAGATTTTGATATTGCTGTTTCGTTGGACAGTCGTCGAATAGACTTGGTAAGACGTTTTGAAATGCTTGAAATAATATTAATAGCTGCATTGTCTAATAATAATTGTCTTCGGCGGTCCATTTCGAGCTTTATCTTCTACTGATCCAATTTATTTAAATTTTTCGATTAGTTTACAAAAACATCTGTGAGTTATTGGATTACGATCAACATGACGTCCATTAAATTCAGCAGCAACTTCTCTATGACTCCTGTTTCCCACAAATAAAATCACCTCAATACGTTCGTCCTTCGTAAAAACCATTGAAACAAAAATATTAATAACCTTTTCTTTACGGTCTTATGGGACAGCAAAGTTACCAACGACGATCAATGACAGAATAAATGCTTTCCGATACATAGAAATTTAAAATTAGAATTTCTAAGAATTGTCTTTTTATAGAAATGACGCTACTGCAATTAATTTTAGACTTTCGAATAATACTTCATATTTTTGTTAAACAAATCTATTTTCCTATGGGTCCAGACTTATCGGACATCCATCGTTTACCTACATATTATTGTTATATACCTATAACCATGGAAATTAGACTTTTTTAAAACGGCAATGAGATACCGGACACCCTATAATTGAATCGTAGTATATATTTGTTACCCCATAGAAATTTAAGTTACCCGATAGAAATTTAAAAGTCTGTATTTTGGGTACCATATATACTATTTTTAAGCCATAATTCATGACTTCCTACCTACATATTTTGTGCAATTAATAATTTGGATTTTTTTGAAAATTTTTACTTAAATAAAAATGTTATGAATAGAATACTCCTTCGATTAACTTTGGGGTAACTGAGTAACCCCAAAGCCGTTATGCAATAATAAGGATGCTTCAAAGTTCACAAAGTTCACTGCTAGTCAAATTTAAAGCGTTTTCATCCATGAGCTCGAAAATGCTGCCAGGCCCCATCGATCTACCACCAGTTGGTGATGAAGACATTGATATAAGTAGTCTTGCCCCAATTGACTTGAATCTATTTGAGGATTATGATCAAATTGATGAACGATATTTAGTGCGTGATCTAGGGTGATCTTATACCAAATTGTTAGAGAATTGGGTTTTGTTGTCTTTACTTTATATTAAGTAATTATATTGTATTTACTTTATAGTAAGCTATATCTAAATAATTAAAAAATGTTGGTATTGTTCTCATCTTTGAAAAGATTTCTACGGTAACTTTCACTAAGATGAAGATTGCTGGCGATGCCAGCACTAGTGAAATTATGGTATTTCTGGGGTTGTGCGAACCATCTTTTAACGAATTTTGGAAATGAATTTACTTCAAATAATTTAGTTGTTCATTGCTTGCCTGTGACAATTGATCAGGAGAACAAAGGGACATTTTTTCATCATCCATTGTTTTAAGAGGTTAAGAGACCAACTGTTTCGATTTTTTTCATTTTGATATAGACCTGAATTGTACATATAATTGTATAATTGAATATATAAATATAAAAATATTAAATTTTAAATCTAAAAGTAGGTAATTTTTTTGAAAAAGTCTTACGCGCCCCTTAAAATCCATACATTGTTGCCCAAGAATGATATTACTAATGCTATATTATCTATGCCTATATAATTTATACCTATTTGTTATTTTTATGAAAAATTTGTTATATAATAAATAAAATTCAAAATCGGCAGACAAATCGGCAGAAAAGATTTAATACGTTATCTATGATTTTGATTAATTATTATCTGTAATTATATTAGCGATTGACAATATTGTTATAAATTAAGAATTCAATCTAACTACCTATATATGTTGTTTTTCTATAATAGTTCTGACTAAGTACCAATCATAAAGTTATAATACTAAGAGTGTTTACTCGCTGCAATTTTACGCTTATTTTGGATTTTTTTAAATTTAAACCGAAATTCGACGACATTATATTTCCCTATGAACAAATAGGAATTTCGTTTTGACACAATGTCAGGGTAATTATGTTTGGCTATGAATTGTAACAATAGAGATAGTCTAAAAAGGACAGCTTAAAGTTTCCATGCCCTTCGATTCGGTTTCCCGTAATCCCAAAATGGCAATTCCAAGTATTTTTTCAAGTGCATTAAAAAATGTGTTGTATTATTGTATTCTCATATGAAAATAGTTCAGCTCGGAACTGGTCTTCATATATAAATTAATAACAAGTACTGGAACTCCCTAGAAAACCACTGCCTGCCGATCCATAGTGGAGTCCGTTACGCACTCTATACAGGAAGGGGGGAACGGTAACCGGAGGATTCCAAGGAATTGTAATAAAAAACAAATCACAAAACCCTTTTTATCTCAGTAAAGAAATATTAGCGAAGAGAAAATTTAAAGTAGGCTAAATTGCCATTTATCCCCCAGTCCACCAAAAAGCTCTGAGATACAGGCGCTGTTAAGAAAGAATATAACAAGTCAGCATGCTTTCGCTGTAATGAGAACTGACCCAAGGCAGTGTCATACACGAGACCACAAAAAGTAATGTTAGTAACTAACTGAGATTTGGATAAGTAAACATTAAAGTCCAAGCTTCTAATGAGAGAAATAATACAGTCACGTATGTCTAATATATTGTCAATAAAATCCAGGATAAATATATCATCAATATGGCCCCAAAGGCAAATAGACGGGTATTTATTTCGTACATATTAAGAATAAATAAATGTTAAGTCAAGGAGGAAAATGCTGACTCTGTCTGGGAGAATATCAAAACTATAATACTCAGAATTATAATTTCAACCCTGCATTATCTCGGTTTTTTATCAATATGAGACAAAAGAGGAAATTTAGTGATATGAGATGAACTCAAGAGGATTTAAAATTGTCCCTTAGAATCTACTATAAGTCTCCAGCTACATACAAATACCTTGCGTCACCATTTTTTCTGCCATCCTAATCTCCATAATATATATAGTATGTTATAATATTATTTTTTGTTCTCTAAATAATATTAAAAATTACCCAATTCAGGTTTAATTAGTGTATCTCATTGTGTATTATATAATAATGCTTTACTTGTGTTGCTCGATATTAATAACTCCAACTGTTGGTTTTGTGTTGATTTATTTGTATATATTTTTCTCCTGTTAATTAGTCCCCTCATGGGCGAAATAAAAAGTGACCAGAATTATCAGATTTTGTTATCTTTTTAATTACAATTCAAATCGTTTATATACTGATGATAAATAGCATATACCAATAATAAAAATACAGTACAATAGAAAGCTTTATATTAACCCTCAAACGACCACCAAAAAAATCACGTTGTATACCACTGGGGTATATTATTATACCTCAACATAAATTGTGCTCTAATATAATTAGTTACTAGGTATATACCAGGGACTACTACAACTATGTTTAGAGATTTCTCTGGGTGTATACATTATTTTTTCGTCGTTGTATCCGATTTTTATGACAGGGCAACGAGGAATGTTCAAAGAGAAAACGACAAATTTGCTCCGATACGAGAATTATTTGATATGATGGTTACAAAATTCCGGAGCTCCTACAAAGCTGGTTCAAATGTTACAGTAGACGAGCAACTTGTAACATATCGGGGAAGATGTTCTTTCAAAGTTTTTATCACTTCTAAGCCAGGAAAATACGGCGTAGAACTCTGGATTCTAGCTGATTCATCAACATCATATTGCCTTAACATACAACCTTATCTTGGTCGTCAACCAGGCACACAACAAGACCAGGTTCAGGGACAACGCCGCGTACTCAAGCTCACTGACTATATGACTGGATCAAGAAGACGTATCACTGCAGACAACTTCTTTAGTAGTGTCGTACTTGCAAGAGCATTGCTTGGCAGACGTTTGACGTATTCTGGCACACTTCGAAAAAATAAACCTGGTATACCTGCCAATATCCCCCTTGTACGAGGACGCAAACCATTATCGACTGAATTTGGCTTCCAAAATGATGTTACGATGACATAATATGTTCCGAAACGAAATCAGTCAGTTATACTCATCTAAAATCTACACAAGACTCCCGATATTTTTCATGAACCTCATCATAAGCCGATGATAATAACGGATTATAATTCTCGCAAGGCAGGCGTTGATACCCTTTATCAGAAGGTACGTGGATACTCTTGCAAAAGAAAGAAAAACAGATGGCCGTTCACACTTTTTGCTAATTTATTGGACATTGCTGCTCATAATGCCTTCATCCTGTTCCTATCGGTGCATCCCCAATACAATATCAGGAAATCTCACCCCCGCAGGATATTTCTCATCAATTTGGCAAAATCTCTTTTACCAAACAGAGCCAAAAATGATCAAAATCGTCAGCCTCCACTAAATCCAGCTCATCAACATGAGCCTCATGGACCTATGCGACCAAGACACGCGAATTTTTTACGTGTGCATTCTGCCCAAGAAATGTGAAAAAAAGACCTCAGTTTCCTGCACAGTTTGTGCTCGTCGCATTTGTAAAATACACACCGTTGTTCGTTGTCAAAACTGCTGAGAAGTGTTTTTTGTCTAAAACTCTAACTTGAACCTAAAGGGTGAGTCATAAGATTTATATATATATATACACTTTATTGTGTAAAGACATAATTGCAGATATTTGACAATACAATTATGTACTACAGCTCTAAGTATTACATTTCCAACTACAATTTTTATAACATGTTTTGTGTATATTTTTACATAATTGTTACTTTTTTAAGCTTTTCGCAATATATGCGTTGTATAAATAAAATTATTATTCGATACCATAAACAGTTGAAGTTCTCAAACTAGATATTTGTACATCTTGGTGTATGCTCCGTAATAATATATAATATATCCAGCTTATATATAATATTTAAACAATGTGTAGCTTTCATTATACTCTCAATAATAGCTCTGGGGTATATTATACCTCAGTGGTACACAGCGTGACTCTTTTATGAATATAAAAATACACTTTTTTAAACTGCACACACACACACACAAAAAATTTCCAGACAATATAATACATAATAAGTCAGGAATTCTCATAAAATTTTGGTTCTCAAAGTTTTATAGTTTGTTTGTAAATTGATTTTGAAATGTCTGTTGGGGTAGAATATACCCCATGGTCGTTTAAGGGTTAACACGTATTAATATATAAAAATTATTAAATTTTATTAAATTATATCTAATAAATTTACTATAAATCTGAGTAAGAAAAAAGTAGGATGGGACCAAAAATAATGTTGTCTATTTTCTAAATTTTCTAAATAAATTTGAAATCTTTACGCATCAATATTAATATATTATGAGATTTTGGTAATCGCATCCCCTCAAAAATGATAAGTGGATCCTCTCGGTACATTATTACTATATGATACCAATGATTCATCTTTACCTTTAGCTCAGTCAGCATTAACCACTTTGTCTTCAAACTATAAAAAAATATATTTTTTTACAGTTTGAAGAAACTTATATTATCGATTTCTTCTTAACTATATATATATATAATTAATCAATAACCAATATTTATAGTATCCAGTTACTATCAACTCGGGTCGAGAAGGCAAAACGTAATTTTATGTTTTGACAATGAATCTATCTGCATATTTCTGCTTCAAAACATCTTATGAGCGTTCCTCTATGCAAGAATCTGAGATTCTTAGAAAAGGTCAATTAACTAATTCTGAGAGCATTCCATTGCTAAAAGTACATAAAGAAATAATCACTAATCATCATATCATCTTGTTTTAGTTTTCTTAGAATTAGGTTACATATAAATTAATTAACAATAAATGAATTTTTTATTAAAAATTATGCAAATTTATGATAATAATAAATGATAATATTTTATTATGTTTTATAATATTGTCAATTATACTTATTATATTAAGTATTATGTTACACGTGTAATAAATTTTAATTATATAAAATTTTATTAATGATAATGCACGAGTAATATACACCATGCCACATTGGTTTAAATTTTTCATTTTTTTCAATAAATGTTATATTTATACTAATGATCGAACTTATTAATAATTAGGCTAATAACTATTAAACGGTAACAAGTATTATAATTATTTAAATTTACTGATTACGTATCCACATGTATACCCATAAATAAGAGAGATTCTCTATTTGTTAACAAGGTCATGAATTACTATATTATGACAGGTAGATGACGAGTTTGGTTAGAATCTAAATTCTATATCGTCGTATCTTGCTAACAATAAAGGTGTTTAAACTGTTTTAAAATGAAACGATCCAAATTTTAGCTGGAATGGTATAAAGTAAAATCGATCTCAGTTCATTTACATTAGGAGGATTCATTTTTGGAAGAGGATTAATGAGATCAAAAGATTCCAAAGTTTGTGAACTTTTCGGTTTGAAACAATAAATTGTAAAAGTAAGTCAGTGAGAGTTCTGGCTAAAAGTTATGAACATAATAGAAAATCAATTTCAAAATCAGACTATATTGTATTCATACTGACTATATTATATGTTATACAAGCGATCACCCCACAGTACTATTGAGTAAGTGTGCAGTGATACGAATTAGTAATAATATTCAGTATTATAAAATATTACATGCCAACGAATTAATTAATTATATAAGTATTTATTAAATTTTTCTCAAACCCATATACATACAAAACCATTACAAGAAAATATTTATCATTAATTAAAAATGACTTAAATGGCTTACATAATTATATTTACTTACATAATTAGTTAGGTACGGAGACCTAAACCTAATTATGATATAACCAAACATTATAATCAACTCCAGATAATCCACTTTTATTATAATATCAAGTAAACGACCCATATATCTTAAGCTCTGAGACGACCATTCAAACAATACTAAACATTTAATTAATAAGTACAAATAATATATTTTTTTGTCTGGGATATCTGTTAGCAATTTACTGGAATATAACTATAACGTATACATAATCAAATCTCATACCATGTATTTGGATTGATGAAGACAATGTAGAAATGAAAGCGTTTGTTAGCGTTTTGTTAGTATATTATTTAAGCAAACAAATGAAATATAAAATTTTAAAAACAAAATATATATAGTTTAAAATTAACGGTAAATTAATTTTTCGAAAATTATGGAAATGTTATACTCTTACGATATATAACTGATGTTTTGATATAAAATAGAAATATACGAAAAGACTT
>JAUZNC010058189.1:0-11677 GCA_034780395.1 Vannuccia rotundouncinata | reverse complement strand
ATCTATGGTTAATTTCGTGTCTTATCAATGGTTAATTTCGTGTCTTATCAATGGTTAATAGCATGTCTTATCAATGGCTAATTTCGTGTCTTATCAATGGTTAATTACATGACTTATCTATGGTTAATAGCATTGTCTTATCAATAGTTAATAGCATGTCTTATCAATGGTTAATAGCATTACTTATCTATGGTTAATAGCATGTCTTATCTATGGTTAATAGCATGTCTTATCTATGGTTAATAGCTTGTCTTATCTATGGTTAATAGCATGTCTTATCAATGGCTAATTTCGTGTCTTATCAATGGTTTATTTCGTGTATATTAAATGGTTTATTTCGTGTATATTAAATGGTTAATAACAATAATATACCACTATTACATATAACTAACCGAATATTAGATATAAAGACAACAGCGGCATATTGTTGAGCCATCTCATCAGACACCAAGAAGCAAGACTTTATGTTTTCAACTAGGGAGCCTGGCATTTCCTCGACGCACTTAAATACCCGCCGAAGATTGTCAAACTGTCGTCGACAGCTCCGGATGGCGACCTGAGTCCTCTCGCTCAACTCCTCGTAGTCCTGCCGACGATCACGTGATGTCAACTTCTTTCCGAGAAGTTCCCGAGTCACGCACTCATCAAGTTCATGATATCTATAAAGATGTATTTGATATACGTTGTCGTGTTCATGCAATTATGTGTAATTTTAAGGCGATTAATATTAATATGCTATAACATTTATTCTAGATACGACTAAATATAATTAGTTTTAAATTTAATGTTTTGAAGATACACAAATGAAAGAATTCATATAATTAAATAATTTAAATTGAAAATTTTTATGAAGTAAAACATCAATAAAATTATGAGGAACATAAATATTCGCAAGAAATAGCGATTATCGATTTTATAATAGATTTTTTAATGCCAATAACTGATGCGAAATGCATTATTCATATCGATTGCTTTTAACTATAACAATTTTTACAATAGTATAGTTTTCTAATAAAAATTTTATTTATTAATTAGCAGATGTTTTTGTTTAAACCAAATGGTAGTACCTATCTATAATAGACAATTTTAAAAACAAAATATACGTATATCAATAGTGTTATTTATTCAATTGTATAAAACATGAAACTAATTTATGTATTAAAACGGAGTAGAGTGTACGATAGAGACACGTCATAAGCTAGTTTATGCGTTTTTATCTATTTTTATCTCACGCTGTGGAATGTAATATTTTATTACGCCACTTATTAAGGATAATTGATTAAATAATTCACCAAAAGTATACCTGTTACTGTATCTGAAAGTTGCGTATTTTTGTCAGTTAAACATATAAAATTTCCATATTCTATCACATAACAATTTAGAGGTAAAATTCAATAAGATTAAATAAAAATACACTTAGAAAAATAAGATAGTTATATATTTTACTTTATTGTATTGTACCTTTTTGGCTGTATATTTTTATGATGTACTTCTCGACACATTCCACCATATTATAATAATCCTTTACTAAATGTATGTAGATTTGTACACACAAATATATAAATTTACTCACATATTATGAACATTATATTTTATAAAATTATATTCAGAATTACAGTATTCTGAATAAGACGAAATGTTTAATTATTTTTTCGTAAAACGAAATTTTACACTATATATTACAGTTATTTCTTCAAGCATAAAAAATCGATATAATATATTATGTATGCCAATATTATAATAACGAAGGCGAAAAAGACATTGAATAGCGACAATTGCTTATATAGGAAAGGTGAATAAATTATCAGTCAATCAGAGTCTAGCAATACTAAATATGAAATGACGTGCTGTGTGAGTCAAATTAATTTCTGTCGCAAACGTTGCGACGCCCGTAATAGATAATAGATTTTAAATAGAATTCAAGTAGATAAAAACGAAAAAAGAACTTAAGTTAAGCGAACTACGTCACACGAACACCATTTTGTAAACTCGAGTTTCGCTCTCGGAATAAAAAGTTGTCCTAGTGTCGTAATGTTTACGCCATTTTCGTTGTATTAACTATACTATTAATAATAAACAATTATTTAGAATATAACAACTAATTGTATAATTTTTCATATAATTTCTCATATTAATAGGGGACGACACAAAATTCCATTAAATAGACATTTAGAATATTACAAATATAGATTTCCATTTCTACACAGATTATCGATTCAAATATATTTCATTTCAAAATGTCTGTGTTCAAATAAGGGAATATTTTGAGTCGTACCTGTGTAAACATCAATAAATTGGTAGTTCATTTAACTTTATCGACAATTCGGTTTTCACGATTTTTTGGTGCGAAAGGATTAAAAAATTTACAAATAAAAACGGAATTTTCCATACACAAATTATTATTGTATTCACACTAATATAACCTTTCCATAACGAAGTATACATTCAATTAAACATAGCAAAAATTATATGCGCATGGTTCTAAATCACATACGAATAAGAACTAATACCATGATATTCGTATATAAAATGATAATTTTATTGCAATCAAGACATTTTGGGCCGATTGGACCGAACATATAAATCAGGCGAGTTTACAATTGTAACTAGCTCCGAGACAAATATAAAAATGTACATTTCCAAATTCTATGGCAAACACATGGTAATTTTCAAAAACCGTTGAGACATTTTAAAGCTTTAAAAAAATATATATTGAGGTTATTGCATAGATTGCCGGAACTGTGTAACCAACGCAAAATTATAATAGCTCAGTAATGTAAATAAGATTAAAACACAATAAGAATAATTTTAAAATCTAAATATTATAAATATTTCGCATTACAACGATTAGTGTTTAAAATGTACTTACATGCTTTTTAATGGTAATATGCTTTTATAGTGCAATTAGTGATAAATAATTGCTGAGTTTATAAAATATTGCAATTTAAAAAAATTATTTAATTCTTAATGCGGATTTATAATACAGTGAACCAGATATTATTAAATTTCAATTTATAATATTGAGAATAGTAAATTATATGATATAAAGATTAAGAAATGGGATTTGTTTTCAGAATCTACAAAGAACAGAAGTGGAAAGTCCAATTTAAATTTTTACCTACAATACGAATAATAATTATGGAAAATATTAAATGGCTGAGCGAAATACTCCATAAAAAACCCTCTAAAAAAGAAAAACCTTTATAAAAAGAAAAATGGTAAATATATGTTAACTTGATTAGGAGACAGACAGACTCATTGCATCCAGGAAAAGTCTAAATTTATTCAACAAATAAAAAAATGACGGATGTTACAGTATATTTACATAATTTCAATTAGCGGGATTATCAGACTTCAAAATCAAAAACATATACACATTAGAAAATTTGAGGAATTCAAACACACATAAGTAAAAAAAGTATTATTGTTTTCTTACTTCCGAACCATCTCCGACTTGATAGCCGTGTCGATCTGATGCAGGGAAGAGTCGGCAATGAAATCCGTGGGCCGATGTAAAGCCGAGTCCAACAACTGAAATTGTATGAAATGGTTCTTAACGTCGGCGAGTAGCATGTCGGCCGAAAGAGAAAATTGTTGTAGGATCCCCTGGCGTTGTAGAGACAAACTGACTTCCTGAACTGAAACCGGACAATTGGATAATGTAAATAATTGGAAGCCACGATGAGGTACAGATCGATAGGGAATAAATTAAGACATCGAAATAGTTTTAGATAATGTTGAATAATTAATAAAAGAAGTAAATTGAGATGTATTGTTTTTAAATACATTCGTATTTATCCCAAAGAAGAATTAGACGAATCTAATTTAATTATAAGTGCAATTTACTTGTCCATTATTAAAAAAAAAATTCACCTAATGGAACAGCTATCTACTTATTTTCTTAGTAAATCTTTCCCCTGGACCATCCAGTACTTCATCCGTACTCTTTTGACTGGGTTATTTTAATTATATTGTATTTTATCTGCATACTTTTAATATGTGCTTACTCTACTTATATAATTATTCTCTTATATATCAGGGAATATTACAAAAATGTGCAACATATATAAATAAACTATTACTATTGATACAATACTCTTTGACAATACTTGATGTGAATGAAATTTTCTATTCATAATGTATTTAAATAAATAAAGTGTTTTATATTGATTAATTTAAATAATTAATATAATATAATCATATTCTCAATCAATCATATAGTTAATTGCCGGCAACTTTTGGGACATTGTATATGAATTAAATGGCAGTGACTTTTCACATAAAGGAACAAAAATGATATAAAAAGATTACATTAGTCATGTCCTATTTCATTTGTATACTATTCCGTAAATAACACTATAGAATGAACCCATAAAATGAAAATTGAATATAGAGACTGTTCAAATAAAAATGAAGAACAAAGACTTCTATTGAAGGACAATGAGTTTTATCTTGTTCCCTCTTTGATTGAAGAGATTAATAGAGTACCTCAATATTATTTTAGAGTGCTGATTCTTGGATATCAACAAAATTGTATGAGAGAATAGATGTACAGTCTATGGCGTGTATTTTTACACTCGCGTGTATATGATTACTAGATTAGTGTAGGCATTCTAATGTTTAATTTGATCAAATAATACAGAAACAAAGTGAACATTCTAAATTAAAATATTCCGATTTCACAAATACACAT
This sequence comes from Vannuccia rotundouncinata, assembly GCA_034780395.1. Lineage (NCBI taxonomy): Eukaryota > Metazoa > Platyhelminthes > Proseriata > Coelogynoporidae > Vannuccia > Vannuccia rotundouncinata. Next base: position 6,984 of record JAUZNC010058189.1, on the reverse strand, counting down.
CAACGACGAAATAAATATAAAACGAATATAATAACATTATCATTAGTATAATATTAAATAAAAAATACTTAGTCTCTTATAAAATAATTATATCATTAATCAAAATTGCATGAATTAAACGCTGAGTACACGAAGAGGTGGATAATATAGGAGACTAACCTGTAGCTCCGGTAACCCAATAATCAAAGAGTTCCATGTCGATAAAAACCGGACTGGTGATCATTACATCAACTCGATCGTCCCATTCCTGCATTTTGAATCAGCTGAAATCCACACGAATATTCCAATTAAAGTAGAACACGATTTTTGGATAGAGAGTATTGGCTAATAACCATTACCAACAACAATAAAAAAGGACAAACTTTATAATTTAAAAAAATAAATAAGTTAAGTTTCAGTCATTAACTGACAAGAAAAAAAATTGTAAACGTGTAGAATTTTAATCATTTGAAAAATTATTTTAAAAGGGTTTAATTTAGTAAAAAATGGAAAAATTAAATATCTAATTATTCACAAGAAAGTTCGTAACATTTCAAACAAATCATAGAATAATATATTATATGAATTAATAATAAATAAAAGACAGAAAACTAAAATGCAAAAGTTTTATTGAAAAACAGTGAACAAGATTATACTAAAATATACAAAATGGTCGTTACATTTAAACAATAAAATTACGTCAGTGTCAGTTGTAAATGAATACATCAAAGTAACTTGTTTGTTTTTTTGTAAATAATATACCTAATAATGTCGCTAAGTACTTTTAACAATATAAACTCTATTAACAAGTTAACTCAAACTTTGCAAAGTTGATTAGAAAGACCAGAACCACAACTCTCTACGTATAAATATTTAAATGAATACCAAAAATTAAATCGACATTTCAAACCCAAGCTTTACTTCTGTAAATAATAAGGTTTATTAATTTTGAGTTTAACAAAAAAGGATAGCTTAATTTCGCTTATTGTAAATGATTAGTTGAAGGTAATGACGACAAAGATATCCATACATATTTCAATGGTTATGATTGATAACAAAATTATTGAATTGCAGTTGAATTTATGTCGGTGTGGATGTAATGTGTATATAAAGAATGTGATTCAAATAGTTCTCGTAATTTTATTTTTAATTAATTAATCATTTTATTTAAAAATTTTAACAAATCTGAATATCACATTCTACATATTTACAAAATATTAAATAGCGAATAAGTTATTACGACAAACAGTTTTATAAACATTCGAATATATACAAAGTAAAAATGAGAAAATAACAGTAAAATGTCAACAATGATATTATAACTTACATTATTGTCGACATAAAAACATAATAAAGTGAAAACAATAGAAGATATACATGCTAATTAAATACACGAATTGATGCGCATGTTAAGCAAAAAAGTAAACAAAAGTAAAATAAAACAAGTACAATCTACCATACTCGAAAACAGCTCGGAATGGAAAGTAAATAAATGTAGTATATATTAAAATGATATCCATATTATTTGGTAGACGGAAACGATATTTAATACAATCGAAATATGAAAATTGTAATATTCAATCGTTATTAATTAAAAACTAATTTAAAAGCACCACTTTGAAGGGTACAATTATTGTTAAGTTCGAGCAGAAACAATTTTGAGTGATTGATCAACCACATTGATCGAAATTACCAACTAGTTGTGTCTTGGTGGAAATTTTAAAGATTAAAAGTGGAAGAAAAAAAAAATTCAAAAGTGTTGGTTAGCAATGTTCAGATTTCGTCACCATCTATATCAACCTGCTCGGCCAGATTACGTTGCTCCAACTGACAATGGCCACGACGCTGTCTTCTCAGTCGTCTTTGACGTCTGACAAATATAATGGTAGCTACAAGGAGGCTGATCAGCAACAAGACTGCTAGTACAATACCCAGCTTGGAGGCCACACTCAAATATGGCTGTACGGCGGTTTGGCATTGTTTTCCAGTCCATTGGTCTAGGCAAGTGCACAATTTGCAGACTGCAGAGTGGTTGGCCTCTGTAATGTAGCAGTCTGCGCAGTTCCCTTCATTGAGGCAATAGTCAACACAGACTGTTAAGCTCTCTAATAAAATAGGAGGTTAAAATGTACCCTGATTAAGAAAGATTGTAACAGTTATTGAATATACATACTCATAAAGAAAATGTTACAAAGTATTGTTGTATAATCCGAGTTTCTTTAAAATTTAATATAGGTTTTATATTTTTTAAAAGCATAATTGTTTGAAAACATAAGATCATTTTAAAAAGTTTAAGAAATTAAAATAAGTGTAACCCTAATTGTAATTGTAAAATATAATGTATTTTAAAATGTATATACATTATACAATACAAATATCTTGAAGGTCACATATGGTCAGCTGATGACGTCACAGACATGTTAAATTATTTAAAAACTGGATGTTATTACTTAAATTCAATACCTAAAATAAATAGACATTTCATAACCAAATTTATCTGTTAGTTTTATTTTTCCATGTAATATATAAATTTAGAGAATAGTTTGAATGTTGTTATTGTGTTTCCATGAAAGTTTATGAATAATGTATCATGCATGTAGTCATAATGAAAAGAGATGAGTAGTCTGTTTTATCTGCTTCAATAAGCCAAAATCAATGCAAAACATTACTCCAGTGTTACATAATATGACACAAAAACACTGTATTACTGGATATGATACAACTGATGACTGACTACCAACAGTAACATGTGGTACCTGTGAAATAAAAGTATTTGAAATCTTCAAAGGAAAGTCAATGGATATAAGAATATATGACCATTCTCAAATTGGGCAAACAACAAGTACAAGAATGAACCACAATGGTTTCAACTGCAAATGCAAAGTTTTTTTCAATTGCAAGAACAAATTTAAATCCAACAACAGGTAAATTTTACAATAGACAATACAATTACAAGATAAAATAGAACATGATGTAATTTGGTTGACCCAGTTGTCAATATACTTATTTGTATTGGAATAATAAATAAATATTTATCTAATTATTTATTTATTTAATAAGATACTTATTTGTATTTAAACAAAAAACAAAGATTTAGTTTAAATGAAGAAAAATATAACATGCAAATATTTAGAATTTCTGGATAATACATGCATAAATTAAAGCCTTGTATATCTATTTGTGAAATTTCAGATTTACATATTATTAAATAAAGATCATAGTAAATATTGTTATATTAAAATATGAATATACTGTCCTCTGTTGCAGAAAATACTTGTATACCTAAACAGCATTATGGAAAGACTCCATCAACTGCAGCTGCTGCACCAGTGCACTAGTGCATATCGAATTGAAAATTCAAAGAATTAGTAGATCCTTCTGAACAGGAACATGTATTTCCTTCTCCATCATGTAGTAGTAAAAGGCCCTGTCTATTTTCAGCAGGGAATATAAGTGACATCCAGATTGATTTAAACCTCAGTACTCGTCAAACCCAATCATTGGTTAAAATCATACATGCTGCTGACTCATGGGTAGTAGAACCAAACATTAGGAAAATCATGCAGGATGGCTGTATTGGTGAAGTAGTGTTTAGACCCACACTTTTGTGTAATAATTTAGATGGGTGAAAAACATCAAATTGACCTAACTGGTGATTCAACAATGGTGGTAGTGGGAATTGATGGAGGAGGTGGTTTCTTCAAAGTATGACTTAGTCTGTTCAAATTGGTTGATATTATTAAAAATAAGAAGAACTCAGGAGTGAAAAAATTAAAAAAGTGTGAAAAGAATGCTATGAAAATGTAAAATGAATCTGGGTTGCTTTACAGTTGCCACAGATCTGAAGCTTTGCAACTTGATGTTGGGAATTATGGCACATGGTATCATGCACCATAATGAATATGTTTGTCCATGCTCATTGTGCAATGTATCCAACCATAATCTCACAGAAAAGGCTCAAGATAGAACTATCACGAATCTCAATAAATTCTATTGGCATTATTTTGAGTTTGAAAGTGCATGATAAAATGATAAAAAATCTGGAAATTTCATTCATCTCTCTCTAATTTGAGGTCATTCAAATGATCTTATTTTGATGCATATTCCATCCCCTGAGTTGCATTTACTTACTGGCCTTTTGGCACCATGTATTCCAAAATGCAAGACAGTTAGCCAGGGTCAATAAGATGGTTACAAATGTGAGATATAAAATGAGATCTTCTACATGGAGACACCTTCATCAGTAATGCTGCTCAAAACTTCTAAAAAATGTAGACAAACTGGCTTCAATCTCCCTCTTCACATTCTTCTATATGTAGCAGATTTTTGTAGTTTTTCTATTGTGATTAAGGTGTGTTATATAGCAAATTGTAGTAATATATACAGAAGACAAAATTGGCCTATCCTAAACGGACTATTAGGATATTGGAATCAATGTTACTCCCAAAGCACATGCTGTATTCACTCATATTCATGACTTTTTTGCCAGTCAGATAGATCAGGCCTTTCACTGCACCATGATTTTACATTTTTTTGGTCCAGATTCAAAGTCATATCTATCCACCCAGACTATACCAAACAAATTCTTCAAGTTGTTATTGTTTATAATAGTTGACATATTTAAAGGTGGTCAAACATTTATTTAAGAACTGTTTACCACTCAAAGTGGGGAAATAAATAGTTAAGTAGTGACTACTATGTTTTATTTACTTGTACATGTATTTATTAAAAAGGATTTTAGATTCATAAACTAACATGATAAAGTCTTAAGATATCACCAATTTTACTAATATGAATTGTACATACTGTTTACTATAAACTGTGTAGCTACATGCAAGTATATGATGTACTCTCATTCACTTTTTAATTGTGCTGTTTTTTGTTTTGTCAGTACCTACCATTTATATACCCATGTTTCTATCTGTCTAATAAATATTATTTATCTTTTGTAAAATTAAAAATATTTTATTAAGCATATTTTTTTTTGGGTCATGGAAATAAGGACTGTAGTAAGGACCAATGTTTCTATCTGTTTGTAATATATTTATGTGCCTTAAAATGCACCATTTCTTAGTTATAAAGATTTTTCAAATTAAATATATGAATACATTTCGGAATCTGTGGATGACATATAAAAGTATAATTTAAATCTGTTTCTGGTATCTGAATATATTTCTGCATCCATGGATAACTAATAAAAGTAATATTTAAATATGTTGCTAGTATCTGAATACATTTTTTAATCTGTGGATGATTGAATTATGGCTATTTATTTATTTCAGATTTGGTGAAAAATGTCTAATAATTTTATTTTTGTAAATTTTATTTTTATCTACTTTAAATTATGTTTATTTTATAATTTATTATATTATCTTATATTTACCCAGATAAAATATTATATGTTTTATCTTTGTTTTCATTGGTTAAAATTTTGAATGTGAATCCATAAACAAATATGATGCTGAAGTTATACTTATATATTACTATATATTTAAAAAAATAGCAAGCATGTGATCAGGCTCTAAAAGGGATAGTTGGTTTTGTTGAGAGTCCTGGATTTAAGGGGTAAGGGAGCCTATAATTTTTTGTGGTTTTAACATTAGCAATTAATATAAAAAATTGAAAACATATAAAAAATAAATTTAAATGGCAAAGTATACTAATAATAGTGAATGCTTTTAATCTATAATTATTAAACTAAAGTTATGAGTGATGCATTTGAATGGAAAAGCTGAAATTCAAGTATATTTCAGTATATTTGGCTACCCTGTGTTATTTCCATTATATGGGAAAAAATGGTTAAAATAATCTAAATAAGGTTCTCACATTTTTTAAGAATCAAATTCCTGATTTATAAATGTATGTATTTTTTTAAAAGAAATAATTTTTTTTTAGGGAATACTAGTGAAAAAAGGAAAAATTTTATTTTATATTGTTTTGCAGATTTATAATATTTGTATGGAAATTTTCTTTGATATATGCTGGATTAATCCATCCTGGGCTGGATGAAATACAGATAAATAGAAAAGCTATGCCCTATATAGGCTCAACATGATTATAAATAAATTATGTCTAAGAAAAAATTGAAAATTTAGACAATATCACAAAAACCTAGGTAAATTCCCAATTTTACAATGAAACTCAAAATTAAAGGTAAATAGCCATTTTCCAAAGTGGTGAGAACCCTAATTTGAATACTAACACTTATTATTATATATATCATTCTGAAAATGAACAAATCAAAAAATAAAAATATAAAAACTCAGCATAACGAATATTAGAAAATTAATAAAGGCTACTAATATTTTTTAATAAATTACATATAATTGAATATATTTATAATATAATCTCAAGTAAAATAAAGCATAGAAAATAAAGAAAACTATCCGCTTAACAAATGATATAAATTATATATTAATTAAAAACTACTTGGAGCTGTCTTTGGTAGAGTTCCTATCCTCTTAATATTATCATTTTGACCACCCATAATTGTCGTAAAAGATTATTTAAAATTCGTAATCTCATTGTTTGCGTCTAACTTTAAATAATTAGTTTAGTAAAATAAAAATAAAAATCTAAATATGAGTAATTATATGTTTGGTGCTATATTTTAATTGACAAAAATGTGTATGAATTGTTTAGAAATTAGATAAAAGATCAATGTAAAAATTTTTTTAATAAACTAATTTTTGGTTTGTATATAAGAACTGATTAACGAAAGTTGGATTGGGGTGCGTCGAGCTTTCACTGAGCTTGTACTAGTATATATTACGTACCGCGAATAGCGGGATATAAAATCCAAAAAGTAGAATTTGTCACGAGGCCGCAGGCCGAGGGCCTTAATTCTACTTCGAGGGTTTTATACCCGAAATTCTAGGTATGTCAATCAATGTCTTTATTTTTGTTTAATATGCACGTAGGAGCAGATTTTTTTACTTGCCTAGACCTTATAAAAGGGAAATATGCGCTTTTATGGCTGTATTCTAGCAAATGCTTACAACATAA
>JAUZNC010058188.1:0-11677 GCA_034780395.1 Vannuccia rotundouncinata | reverse complement strand
CTATGATTTGGTTGTTTTGGACGATTTAATGAATGAGATGGAAAACTCCAAGGTTGTTAGTAATTTATTTACGCGCAAGGTTCATTATACACCTTGTACTATTATTTAAATTAGTCAGAATCTATTTCAAGGTGGAATAGAGGCGCGAACACGTACTTTTAATACTCAATATATGGCCCTTTTTCAAAATCCATGCGATGCAAGTCAGATGACGTACTCTCACGTCAGATGTATCCTAGAAAGGGGAAATTCCTGACTCAGGCATTTGAAGATGCAACTTCTAGAAAACCACATGCATACCTTTTCATCGATTTAAACCAAGAAACACCTCAAGAGTTACGCATACGTGCACAAATTCTGCCGAATGAAGCTCCACAAATCGTTTACCTACCATCAACACCATTAGCTATAAACAATCTTGAGAGAGAGAGAAAGAAGGGGTAATATATATGTTATAAACAAAACGATGAACTCGCATAGAGAAAAACAGATTAGAAAATTTATTATCCAACTAATTGCAAGTCGAGGAAATAGAAAACGTTATACGGCTCTCATCAGAAAGGCATCACCTCAGAAGATACGAGCTATAACACAGATTGCCTATCACTACTTAAAGGAGGATAGAAAACTCAGCCCAAAAGTCAAGAAACAACTTGCTCGAAACAGGGAAAAAATTTGGAACTTTGCCAAAAACTGTCTCTCACATACTCGTCATCACAAGGAAAGAGTACACTGTAAACCAGAAGGTGTTAAAAAGCACGTAAACTTTTAATCAATCAGAAAGGAGGAATATTCCCAGCACTCATCCCTCCTTTTATTGCATTGGCAACGGCCGCAACCCCTATCTCCACAAAAGAAGCAGTCGCCGGAGTTGTAGCCGCAAGTGCAGGAGCAATCGTCAGTAAAATCGAAGGAAATTAAAATGTCAAATATTCTTTTCCGCCGCATGGTTGTCATCCCAGAACTGGAGTATACACGTATGAAAATGAATGAACCTGCTACTATAACAAATTAGAATTTACCGATCGATCAGCAGCATAAAATGTATGCAAGTACATTATTGGATGAGCAAAAAATGGTTAGATCAGCAGAGCAGTCGTCTTAAGTAAATATTCCTCCTCTCTCTAAAAAAGATCCACTTTCCAATGAAATTATAAAAACATCAATTGATAAGTTTGCAACACAACGTAGGAAACATGCATTAGATATTTTTAGCAAAATTCGATATAGTGATCGACTGGAGTGGGATGATGCTGGAGGGGGAACAATTGATTCAAGATTAATACCAGGAAATCATATTTTAGACCTGATCTATTTTGCCACACATTCACCTGAACAGGCTCGTCAAGATATTAAAACCAAATGGATGGGAATTATTTCACACACTCTTACCTTGAATTGCAAACTTACCTCCAATTTCAAGCCTACAAAGGACAGCAACTACCAAGTCTCCTCCTATTTCTACAAGAGCAGTATCCTCTAATGATGAAGAAGAGTCTCAATCTGATGATGAACAAACCGATCCATTATCATTATGGGCAACTCCATTCAGCTCATAAACAATATATGCATATATTCTTCTTAATTTTCAATGAATCCAGCATCACTTCTAAATTGCTGCTGCTGTCTAAATAAACCAGCAGATTCTGAAAATAATCTCAATATTCAAATAGAGTATAATAATGTGTGCTGCGCTAAACGATCACAACCTTCTAAGTGGCCTCTACTACAACGCTTCACTTTCCTATTCATACGGAGGAGTCAAACCGTTGATGAAGGCGAGCAGTCTCACTCGAAAACAAGTAGAAAATTGGTTAAAAAACCAGTGGGCCTACTCTCTGCACAAACCAGCACGACGGATATTTCCCCTTCGGAAGTATATGGGGAGGAAAATAGATTCCCAATGCCAAGCGGACCTTGTAGAAATGCAATCCTTTGCTCGAGAGAACAAGGGCCATCGTTATCTGATGACTGTAATTGATATTATTCTCTCACGCTATGCATGGGCAGTCCCAATTAAACGGAAATCAGCCGTCTCACTCCATGGTGCCTTTAAAACCCTATTCAGGAAGATGACACACGGTCGAGTCTTCAAACGGATCAGGGTCTTGAGTTTGAAAATCGACTTGTACGCAATTATCTCCGAGAAAAGTTTGGAATAATAGTATAGTGTTAAAACAGAGTATAAGGCTGCAATTGTAGAAAGATTTAATAGAACACTCAAATCAAGCACGTGGAGAGCTTTCACAAGACAGAAAGCTGAACTATCATCCGGTCTAGAAAGGGGAAATATCGCAGACCTCATAGGATCTGGAATCCCCAACGACTCCGTTACGAATGAAAGCTCAGCTGACTGCTCATTATCAGTAAAGCTCATATTCTAAAAATATAAATATAAATAATTGTACAAGTATTTTTGTAGTGAAAGAGAAATTTGGGCATAGCTCCAGGGCCATTTTGAATTAAATAAAAAATTTTAAAATATATAAAAAAATTAAAATTTAAAAATTATAAGTATTTTAAATTATTAGAAATAATTTATACAAAATATTATAAGAATTATAAGCTAATAGAAATTTGGGCATGTCTCCTGAGCGATAATGCATTTTTTCAATGACTGTACAAAATTTTACAAGTATTTTCAACTATTGGTAAATTATTAAAAATATTTTATAAACTAATAGTAATTTTGTCATAGCTAGGGCATAATTTTATTTATTTTGTTTTTAAAAGTATTAGAAATTTTGGCGTTGATCTAGAGCCATTATTGCAATTAATATTGCTTAAAATTATATATACAATAGTAAAGTTAATATATATATATATAACTCATACATGATTTGATTTGATTTAAAAGTATTAGAAATTTTGGCGTCGATTTCGAGCCTCTTAATACATTTAATATTAGATCCTAGGTGATATGATATTTTTAAAATGATTGCATAAAATAATGAAAATAATTTACAAAATATTACAAATATTGACAAAAATATTATAAGTACTTTAAATTATTGCCAATTTGGGCGTCGCTCTCGTGCGAATTTTTTAATAACTTGTAAATAAATAAACGAAAATGATAATATTTAAAATATATATTGCAAAAATGTATTGTTATTAAAAATTTAAACAATAGCAATTCTCTGTCATGCAATCCGTCATAGCCATTTTTTACAAATATCCTGCCAACTAATATGAACAGGAGTAATCTGACAAGGCTCAATGAGTTTACTGATCAATAGCTGATATGGAACTCTATAGACATTCGTCTCAATGGTTTACGCTCTTGCGCCCGCCATTAATAGAGTATTTAAACCATATTATAAACAGGCTCATCCCATGCAAGACGACATCATAAATAAAATTTGTGCAAAACATACCTTCAAGTAATATCTAAAAATAGCTATAAGTAGGAAAAAAAAAAATTTTGGTTTATTTTATGTTAATTTATTATTATAAGATTTTAAAATGAAAGAATAATTTATTTTGAATTTTAAAATTTAATTTAAAAAATATTAATAATGAAATAGTGTGCACTTACTCTGAATAGGTGATGGGATAGTAAACACAAATAGGTACAGAAAAATAGTGATAATAATACGGACGAGAGCGACAATGAGGCGACCGTCTGAGAGCTCGTAAAAATGTGAATGAAAACAGCGAGTGAGACACCTCCTTATATAGGATTTTTACTTGAATTAACTGGAATCCTATTGGATAATAATTTAACTAGCAAAGGTGGAAAACAAAGGTGGGGGGGAGGGGGAGGGGGTTGGCCTAGATATAACCCTTCCATACTACTGTAACCTACTCTTTGTTCTTTGATTGCTTCAACTGCATGAAGTTTTTTATTGCCTTACGTTAAATTGTTTTACAGTTTTTCAGAAAATTACCTTTTTTTATTAAGGTAGGTACATCTACTGACAATTGTTACTTTGAAGTTGTTACTGTCTTTTCTTAATTTCTATATGGTTAAAATTTAGCGTGCAATAACAATGTGTTCATTGTTGCATCCTAAATCAAATTAACCCTTTAAACATTTTATATCGGAGAGATAGGAAAAATGAGAGATATATTTCTCAATAGATTTAAATTGCTACACGCTAAAGTCATGAACAATATTTGACACAGAGATATTAATAAAATTATAGATATCTTATAGCATACCATCTTAATATAGTAAGCCTATTTCAAAGTATTGATTTAATTTCTTTGCATAGTTAAAAAAACTATTTTAACCGAAACTATGTATCCGATAATTTTTTAGTTAAAACAAGTATCTAATTGCAAGTTTTTACTTCTTTTGACAAACCGCATAAAGTTAAAATAGGTATACTTTAACAATAGATCAATTATATCTTATTAAAATTAATATATTGTAACTTAATATATTATATTAATTAAATTTATTTTTTATTATCACGGAAATATTGTGTAATTTGAGTTCGAATTTTTGTTATGATTTTCCTCATTTATTTCTTTAGTTAGTCATAGTATCGTTTGCAAATTTCAAAATTCTAAGTACTGCGCACAAATACTTTATTATTACTTATATAATATTTTCACATTTTTATTGCACTTTTGTTATATTTGCAAATTCAAATGTTTTCCTACTACAGTTTGTAAGTTTAATGCCTGTACTTTATAACCCATTCTACATAATTCTACATACGTATATTTATCATGGTACTAATTGTGTTTCCTCATATATTATTCCGAATATACACCATTGTCTTGTCAATTTCTTGCTTAGGTTTTATAAAAGGAAAATTCCTAATATTATTCATAGTACTATCTTTGTTTAAGTTTATGATATTATTATTCAAATTTCGGAATCAATATTTGAGAATTTGTGTTTAACATTATAAATATGCGGGAAAATACAAAAAAATTAAACCTACTTTATAATACATAAAGACTTAATGAATCTAGGTTTTAGTATTGACATATCTTGACTAATCGCAGTACGTAATATATAGGTCAACACGAAAATAATTTATTTTTTTAAACCAGTTTTATTTGTATAGTATATAAAATGAATACATTTACATAATTCAAATGTTCAATTACAAATTTTAAACATAATTACCATCTGCATCAATCACCTTTCTACAATGTTCAATTAATTTTGTTACTTTTTTATGCATAATTGTTTCTGGTACTAATTTTCCCAATGATTCATCTAAATAAGTTTGCAAAACTTTGCCAGTCAATAATTCAATACTGTTCCTTTTCATTTCCAGCATCGAAAATATCATCCGAGCGCACATGTTTAAATCAGGAGAGTACGGAGCTTGGTGAAACAAACGAACGTTCTTTTCTGCCATAAAGTTCATGGTGTAACGGGAAACATGAGGACGTGCATTGTCATGCATTGGTCTCATGTTCTCCCACGTCATTTGTTGATGAGTTGATAAAGAAACAACAGATTACTTACAAAGGAAATGCACAACTCTGAATCAACAGATTGATTTCTTTGAAGAACTTCCGAATATGACAGACCATCTAAATTGACCCCAAAAATGGCCATAAACTTCTTGTCAACAGTCTTACGTTTTGCAATGGTATCTCTGTCCCCAGCGGCTTCAACAGATGTCCAGGATCTGCGGGTTTGTGGACAGGCGATGGGTCTACAATAGAACCATTTTTCGTCAGTTATAAAAAAGTTTCGATGCATATCACGCCTAGGAAGGATGTCAATGAGTTCATTACAACAGACTATTCGAACTTTCTTGTTAACAGCAGATAACGCATGAGGAACCCATTTATCTTGAACTGATATCATGTCAAGATCTTTTTTGATAATGTTATAAATGAGTGTATGTATATAGATGTTTATGAATATCATCATAACCATAGAAACATCTCTCTATCATAGAATAATTTAAAATAAAAAAAATAAAACTGAATTCATAAAACGAAACTTTTTTTCGTGTTGACCCAATATTCCATTGACCCAATATTTCTAATGACCTAATATTCTAATATTCCACAAATCTCTACCATATCAGATTTCTGTGATTTGTTTTATAAACTTTGTATGCATTGAATTTTTTGATATTAAAAAAAATATTGCTTAAAATGCATAGGTAATAAATCCCATAATAAACTTTACTTTCATTTAAATTATTATATAAAATTACACACAAATGCATCTATCAGATCGGATAAATTATAGATATTATACCATGTATTTTTTTAAATTGTACATGCTAAAATTACATTTTGTGAATAGAATTTTCAAGTTTCACTTTTCAAAAGAAGAAGAGCTTTTATTTGGATTGTCCCCCTTTCAAAACTTTTGCGGTCCCTGTAATAGCATATGTTTAAAAATGATAAACGTACCTGGATTATATTAATTTTTGTTTTGAAAATAAAAATAACCAGTGCAGTCAGAATTACAATTCCATATTTTATAAAATCAACATCTATAAAATATATTAAATTAATGATCGCAAATACATATTACGATGGTTGATACTAAATATCATTTATATCTTTACTAATTATCATTAAAAACAAGCGTTTGTCATTTTTTACAAGTTTTATTTATTAATAATTCTAAGCATGAAATAATAACACAATTAATTTTAACTGAGAATTTTTATATAAATATACGCTAAAGTCTAAACACAATTTCCATCGTTTTCAAATATCTTTCTCATAGGCTCCATGGAATTTTGTAGAGCTGATGTCATCCGTTCAGCAGTAAAATTAGTTAAATTTTCAATTAAAAAATTAGAAATATCCTCGATTGCGTTAAAATGTGATCTTTAGGCTTCCAGTCTTGGGAATGTTTGCAATGCAAGTTTGCACCTGGTGAGTATGCGGGTTGTCTCAAAAGGCGCACATTTCCCCCTTCTAGATTGTTCATGTTATTTCGTCTTAAACTTTCTATTAAGAAATAAAGGCTATCTAACTCCATACCAAAATAATCTGCTGCACACTTCGAAAATTACAAAATTATTAAATAGTCGATTTCTATTTGAAATTGCCATAGATATACTTACTATCTTTGTTTAAGTTTATCTAGATTGGTAATCTAGGTGATTGTTGTCACTTAGTATCGGTTTCTGTCGATACTGGCAAAAGTTCAATATTATATACTTATTCGATGGCCAAGCGTGGGATATCAAATTTTTTTCAATGAAGTGATGTCATATTCAACGAACGAAGTGAGTTGAATATTGATGTCTCTGAATTGAAAAAAATTTGATATCCCACGCTTGGCCATCGAATAAATTTATTATTCATTTTTAAGAAGACAACATTTTTTAGCTAATTTTAACGAATTTATTACTGATGATATCAAAATAAAAACACCATTTTATGCACGTAATGTAATGTTCAACAGTAATATTACCTCTCAGTTTGAATATTTTCATAGATTTTTTTTATCTCCGTAGTAATATCATTTTTTGAATATATAATATACGATATCTATGGCGGATATCTAGCACTGGAATTTCCATAGATATTGTATATTATATATAGAACTAGATTGGACATCTAAAATATTTCTATTTACTAAAGTATGTTGCATCGCGTGTATGGCAAATACAGAGTTGTGATTGGTTAAATAATTTGAAAATAACTTTAACAAAATATTTATATTTAATTGATACATATAAACAATTATTGAATTTAATATTACTACAGTAATTACTAATAATATTGAATTTTTTCCAGTATCGACAGAAACTGATACTAAGTGACAACAATCACCTAGATTGCCAATCTAGTTAACCTTAAACAAAGATAGTATATATACCTATGATATCCGCTAATTAATATGTAAAATTAATAGATATTAATAGATATCCGCTAATTAAAAAAGGACATGTTATTAACGATACAGCATTGTAGGGTTAAGTGTATTAATATATACATAATAAAGACCATAGAATGTAGAGGTAAAGAATTGAAATAACCTTTATAAACATGTTATATTGTTTATATTATGAATAAATAAAGATTTGGAGAGACATCCTGCCCCCTTGCCCTTGTTTTTTGGTTACCATTTAGTAAGTTTGATATTAACTTTATACTTATGATTCCCAAACTAAAACGCTTTAACAATTAAACGCTTATGCATATTGAGACAGATAATACTATAGTTTCATAGTGTTATATTTATTTATTATTAAATGATAATTAAACTAAATTCAAAAGAATGTTTTGATTTATTATGATTGCAGTCAATATAACAAATGTTATTACAGTAATTCCGCACTTTTAGTACACTATTTTAATATCCAAAATTGGAATAATTAAATATAACGAGTGTTGTAATTTATCATTAAGCCAAGAAAAGAAATATATTAATACCGTTCCGGCTTAAAAAAAATATATATTTAATGTGTATTGTGATTTTTTTAATTTTGAATCGTACACCAAACTGATGTTGTGTATAACCAAAACAAAGATATTTTTTCAACACAAAACAAAAATGCTTTTTTGCTTAACTAAATAAAAAATAATTAGCTTGTAGTTTTGCTTCATCATCCTCTGTTTTCCGATATTCATTTAAAAATTAGAAATGGATACAGTAAGATTCCATTTTAATGGCTGCCGTTGGATCTTCGTAGCACGTTTTAGGTACGTCGTCTATCAAAGATCTAAACCAATGCCTTCGAAGTATAGAATTTTCTAAGGTGCACTCATTCTGAAAACAACTGAATAAAGATAAAATTTATAACAATTAATTCCCGTATAATATGATATTTACTTATATACAACATTTTTAAAAGTAATATGATATTTAGAATATACATATAATTACTTACAATTCATTCGCTAACAGATTTAAGGCAGATAATGAAGAACACTTTGTTTTATTAAAATGACAAGAACCTCCAAGGATAATGTCCCACACGACAATCCTAGTTTTAAGTGGGCAGGTAACTTTTTTCTCTTCTTCATAACATACTTCAACTACCATTTCAGATGATTTTTTTGCTGAAATAGTTACAAAATATGTATAATTGAAAAATTAATTAATTATTTATATATATATTTATATATTTTTAGTAATATTTAAAAAAATAACGTTACCTTCTATTGTGATTTTGATTTGTTCCGTTATGTCTATATTTTTGAAATGGTATTTAGTTTCGCAAAGAATGGGAATTCTTGTATTGATATCTTTTAATAGTAAAACGTCTTTACCATATTCAAATTTAACAGTGTCCGATGAATCTGATGCTATGAACCTCCAATTGAATGTAGACGTATAGTTTACAACATTATTCAAACATTTCAAATAAGTTGCAGTAGGATGTAAGTCATGTTCTTCAGTTATATCTCTGTGACTATTATCAAACACAGCTATTTTCAACTCAGTTAATTCTATGAATTGTTTTATTTTTTTAACTTTACGAGAATTAATATCTTCAGCAGAACAAACAAAATGGTCTATTTGTTTTTCTACAATAAGATTCGCACTTATGTATAATTCAATTTTTTCGGATGCATCATTGAAATGATACTTAATTTTCTCAATGGAATCGTGGAAGTTGATGCTTGAACCATTTTGAAAGTCCATTTTGAAAAAGATATTTTGGCGTTGATTAGAATACAATTCAATTGAACATTTGATACTAAATAATTCACCTAATTTCATTTTTCGATTTTTCGATAATGTAATTTTTGGTTGTAGGTGATCGTAGTCTGATATACTTTTGGAATTGGATGGAATCCCTACAAAATTTTTACAAAATATATCAATTTTCAAATTTGTTTTGAATATGGAATATTCGGATTTTTCTTCGCATTCTTTCAAATTCATTTCATTCCCACTACACAAAAAATTAAGGTTGACGCAGTCTGTGATGTTCCTTTCTGAAAATTTAAAATTTATATGTTTTCTATAACCCATCTCCCTACAAATTACGTTGCCTAAATTAGCATTGGTGTTTTGTATACAAGCAGGGTATTGGTCTTTTTTGTACCAAATTAATATTTCTTTAGGATCGTAAGGATTTACTCTAATGCTTCCTGAACGCATTGGATCAAGAGAGGGTAATGTAGCTAACATCGTTCGTCTTCTCATTAACCTCCCATTAAATATTAATGAAGCTTCACAGATGACAACCATATCTCTTTTAATATTCACGAAGTTTTCTCGAATGTTCATTGTATTTGTACCTTGAAAAATTTTCATATTGTAACTTAACAAACTATTTATTAAACTATCTGCTTTGCAATACAGTTTTCCTCCTGCTTCATAAAAATCCACGGACACAATCGGATGGATATTTGTCCAATCAAAGTTTTTCTCCTGGTTTGCTGGAAATCCAGAAACGTGACTTGTTTTAATATATAACATAATAATAATATTTACCCATAGTTTAACAGAAGTATTTATCATATTAAATTGCATATTACTTAGTTTTCACAATGTATTCACTAATTTTTATTTAATTTCTGTTATTAAAAATATATTAATTTGAATTCGAATTCAAAGAAAAATATTTGAAATGATAAACAGATATCATTTAATCAAAATATAAATGTGAATCATTTTTATTTATATAATATTTGTCTTGTATTGGTTATCAATAAAATTTCTATATAGAGGATACGTTTCAAAACTCTATTGTACTCTGATATTGATGATTTCCTATCTAAACTCAATATATACAAATCTAATGTACAAAGGATGAAAATATCAATACATGGTAAATTATACTGAATTAAGCATTTAATAGATAATATATTGATTATTCCTAAGTGTGGTATAATTTAAATCGTTTATATTAGCAACGTTGTACAACGCATGAGCGTGGTAGATAAATTTAAAATGTCAAGATTGGCAGAACATTTTGGTCAAGAAAAGAAGCGATTGTTAGAAAATATAACCTCCAAAATACAAAGAAAAATGATAAACACACTGTGACGCTTTTATGCAATTCTTAACTGAAAAACAATATGATTTAGCTATAATTATTATATTTATATGTAACTATTATTTAAATAGCTACAATTTAGCTTTCAACATCACAATAAATTTGATCAAAAAATAAATAACTTACCATGCTTTTCGGTGTGTTATACGCTTCGTGAATCAATATTTTAAATTTCATTAGACAATTCTCATGAACCACGCTTAGTATACGTTTAACTGTATATTGAGCAGCAAATGATTTTTTTATAGAAATTTAGTGTTTAATTTAAAAATTTAAAAATCAATTTTTACGGTGAATATTTGCCACATAGTCTAAACATGTCTATGGTATGGATTAATTTATATCCATATATAGCGTTATCTATTGTTTGCAGCCGAAATATTAGCGTTGCAAGTCCATTATTTTGAATTTAATTGAATATAACAAAATATAACAATATGACATTAATAGTAATTTTAGAGGACAACAATGTAGGTAATTTGATACGCGCCCAAAAATTTTCTACATTGTTGTCCGATAAAATTACTGTTACTAGTATTGTACGTAATTAAGAAATTAGCCTGTAACAATGAAGGACATTTGTGGGCAAACAATAATATATAAAAATATAATCAAAAATTCAATAATCTATAAAAATTTATGTAAATTCAAATGAAAATTTGAACATTTTACTACAATTTTCCGATATAAATTCAGAATTGTCTATTTAGTGATATTTTCAAATCAAATGTCTATCGAAAGAGCGCCAGCGTTTTTGGGCAACTTAAGTTTGT
>JAUZNC010058186.1:0-11680 GCA_034780395.1 Vannuccia rotundouncinata | reverse complement strand
TTTGCCATACACGCGATGCAACATACTTTAGTATAGAAATATTTTAGATGTCCAATCTAGTTCTATATATAATATATGGTTTTATTGTTAATTTTTTTAAATGCTAACTTTAAATATAGTGTAAATGTAATACATGAATTGTAAGTAAGAAACACTGTAAAAAAGCAGGTATGAATCAGTGATAAAAACAAGTAGTAATATTTTGAAACCTCTCGACTACCATATTAAATCCTAAAATTTATGAGGCAGAAATATCTAAAAATCGTCAGACACTAACACGCCTTCTGCTTTATAGATATTTCAGCCTTCAAAATTTGTATAGAAATCCATTATTCCATAATATCAATGCATAAAATACTTTAATTAATTGGAAATAATCCATAATTATAATAATTAATAATACATTTTTACAGAGGATGCATTCAAGTATAGCATTAAAAAATAAACATGAAGTGAAACCAGATCAGACATTAAAAAAGGATATTAAACCAGACTGCAAAACATGTGAATTAAGTGACGACGAACTCAACCTTCTTTTTGAGAAAGATGTTGCACCTTTGCTAGCTAAGATAGAATTACAGATATGTGAAAATGACAGTTGTCGAGAAATTGATCTGGATAAAATACTAGATGATGACGAATCAGGAGAATATTACCTCGATGAAAACAAGCTGGATGATATGTTTCAAGAAGATATGCAAATGGCTCTCGAAGCTATCGATTTGGATCAACTATTGGTTTATAATACTCCGAAGAGTAACATAAAATAGGAAAGAAATTTAGCTAATGATCTGCGATGAAAAAATTGTCTGAAATGTTAATATACGAATAAATATCATTAAACATTGAAATGGAAGTTTTTAAAATCAAAAAAGTAAAATGTGTGAAATTGTTTCTATTTTTAATTTTTAATGAATCAATTTTTAAAACGAATAATGTAAAACTGTTACAATAATATATTCAACACGGTAGAAAGTTTAATAAAATAATTTTCGTACTATTATTATTTTCACTCAAGATGTTTACCTTAATTACCAATTAAGAAACAATATTTATGTAACCAATTTTATATTAATAAATTGTACAATTTTCACAAAGTAATATTTTTTCATTTGTTTTATATTTTGATGAATTCATGATTTAATAATATGTTCATCTATAGAAACTGTTTGTAACTTACAGTCAAGGAAAAACATTAAGAATTGTAAGTAAGAACTTCAACCAGTCAAAAAGGATAGATTTTAGAGTGATTTGGTTTATTGATTAATAGATTGATATAGAGAATCCGGTCTATCAATTATACCACATTTTATTTGGAATTCTTCTTTTTTATTAGTCACAATTATATTATTATTAGCCAAAATGAAAAAAATTGTGTTAGCACATACGAAACTATTATCTAACTATTATTAAAAAAAATCATATTTATACTACGTTAGTAACTTATAATAATAAAGTTGTTTACTACTAAGTATCAATTTATTTATTTTCTTTAAGTTGTCAATTAAGCTGTCGCTTGACAAGGGACTTTATACAGTCCGAAAATTCGCGAATAAAATCATTTTATGCAGCTTGTGCTTTTTTCCTTTATTATATTCCATAAAACGTAGTTTCCTCAAATCAGATAACAGTTCCGTATAAGAGCAAACACAATTTATAGTATATCATTTCATTTTGGTATGAAGCTAACACACATTTTCCCATTTTGGCTAATATTACACTTTTTGTTGAATATGTACAACGACTTTTATAAAAAGAACTAATTTAAGAAAATATATATTTCCAAACTGTATTTACATATTAAAACAATGAACATGTACATAAAAGAGCATAGTAGCACATAGTATTTTCAGTTGGACGAAAAAATTAATCATATGGATTAACTTGCAGGCCTCCCAGTTCAACAGAAAATCGCTCAGACTCATCTTGAATAATGACTTTCAGGTCTTCTTTGTTTTTGCTTTCCTTGCTACAATTCTTGGCTTTATGAGACCTCATAAGGCGTTATCGCAGGACGTGAGGTCAGAACTACGTGCTGGCCAAGGAGTCGTTCCAAATTTGCCAACCAAACGATCCTGAAAGGTGTTCGTTAAGAAATTACGAGTTGCTATGGTGGCATGTGCTGGAGCACCATCTTATTGGAAATATGCGGATAATAAGATCTGTCTTGCCTGAAGAGTTGGAATAAACTCATCGTTTAACATCTGAATATAACTAGCTGCTGTAACACCACCTTCCAAGAAAAAGGGTTCAATAGTATATTCAGCAGACATGGCGGCCCCTACCATAACTGTTGGTGGGTGTTGTTTAACTTGTTCCCACAACGTATTTTTAGATATCGATTATAATATAATTCAAAAATAATATTAAAAGACACACTTTGGTAACATATGATGAATAATGTTCTTATATTTTTAATAATGTTGTGTTTATAGATTCGATTGAATTTGTATTTTTTCTGGGAAAAACAGTAAATATACAAAAGGAAATTTTTAATTAAAATCTGAAAATGTATTTCGTAATTGTAAATTATCAAAATGCCCATAATATGAAAAAATACAAATTCAAACGAATCATATAAAAACAAAATAAATGAAAATGTAACAAAATTTATTGTAAATGATTTATTTATAAATGTATTAAAATTGTGTAGGTATGATTTATTTATAAATGTGGTAATTTTGTTAATGTTGTTATTGTATACTATGTTGTAAATGATGTAAAATAATATGTAATTTTATTGTACGTTAGCAGTAAATTTTATCCAGATGGTGTTATTATCTCATTAATTGTGTTTTTACATGTATATTTTTATTCACACAAACACACGAGTCCCGCACACGAATAAATATAAATAAAAGTGTAGTTAGGAACGGGCTGACCATATTAAACATCACAGATTTCCATATTTCAATTTTTGTAAACTGTTAACTCCCTCCCCCTACCCTTAAAAAAGGAAGAAAACTTTATGTGAGGAAAAGTGTATTGATTATCATAAATTCATTTTTTATAGAACAATTTTTTGTAAATAAAAATATGTCTTATAGAACTCTTAAAATTGTGAATATTTTTTTATTGTTTTCAGTTTCAGAGAGAATAAACTTAATTAATTATGAATATCTCACAAATAATTTCATTCCCACTGCTTGTTTTATATCTATTACCGGATTATTAAATGTATAGCAGGAAGAACCATAAATGAGAAAGGCTTTACAATTCCCACAATGTGGAAAACAATCTATACTATTTGTTACTCCAGGATGATTACCATCGTATTGAACATTTATATACTGTTCCACAAACACCTTCCATATGTCGGTACCAATCTGTAATGAAAAAAGTTTCAAATTTTTTTAATTATTAGATTTATTCATTATTACTATTAATAGACAATTTGTAGAATAAATTTGTAAAATATTTTTAGGTATTAATCGATCTTGAATCTAACATAAAATAATAATGCCTAGTAATAATAATTATAATATTAATAGTGACAATATAAATCTACGCACTAGCAGAACTTATTTCATGAATTGATTAAATATATGATATTAAATTTCTTTATTATAAATAAAATATGTTTTAGGGAATTATATATTCGTATTGTCACAGCTTTTCACCAACAGACATAAACTGATTTAATAATATCAATTAGCCAAAAAAATTTTTATTTAAAATATGTGCATAACTGCAGTTTAAATTTATATATATAATATATATAATTATACAATAACTTTTACTAAATATTAAAACACTGGAATATTGATGTGGAATATAAATTATTCAAATCAATTATATAAACAAATAAATAACAAAAAAAAACAATAAACGAATTAGAATGTGCACCACTTCTCAATTGAAAGAAAATCTAATAACAAACAACTTAAGCTACCTTTTTATATTGTTGACAGGTTCCCGTCTCGTTAGTTGCTGTCGAGTTGTGTAGAATTCGGACCAAATAGCAAGTTTCTCCACGGACCCACTGAAACATTGAGCAATCCTCATCGATGGTACACTTGGATGCACAGCTAATACGGCTTTTGGCAGCGGCTGATTTGTAGAGATAGGGTAACTGGCAGCTTGACTCACGAGAATACTTATTATTTGCTTCACATTGCTGAGCAAGTAATAAATATGGATTTAAGAAAAGCAGAAAAAAGTACAACCGTTGGACCTGATCACAGATCATGATTATCGTGACTGTATCATAAACTCTACATCTTCGTCGTTATATGCAAACAAAACCTCCTGTTTGTAGCTATGGTTTCTTCTGAAGAGCTGGTGTTTATTGTATTTATAAACGTTCATCACTCCCTATTTGGCTATAACAATTAGTACCTGCATTATCATCAATAAATAATGAAATTATAATAACGCTTTAAGACATTTCATATTATACCATTTGTTGAATTAATAGAAAAGAAGTATCTTACAGCGTATATACAGTATATAATAATAATCATTGATGCAATAACGAATTAAGAAATTTAATTTACATCTACGGTCGTGTCTGTGTGTATTTAATTTTTGTTTTAAACACTATAGTCTATTTTGTTAAAATGTATAAAATATTATAACTTTTATCATGTGACCGCATTATATATATATATCAGGATAAATCATCTAATGAAAATTGTAACATTAAAACTGCTCTATATAAAATAGCTTATTATATCGAGTTCAATAATAAATTTATAAAATATTATATCTTGTTGATGTTTACAACATAAAGCTGAGCATTAATTGTTATCAACCGAAATGGCTAAAGTGTGTTGTTTATTATAGCTCTTGTATGAAATAAGTGGAATTTTATTACCTTTTCATGGCGTCGCTCGGATTTTCTAAAGGGGTGTGCTTTTTGTAAGAAAAGAGCACTTATAACCAAAAATTGAAGAAAATAAATAATATCTTCCGTCACATTTAACCAAAAATAGATGTTACTGTGTATTACATAAATCAATTAATATATAAATAAATTACATAATTTTTTGTATTAATAAGAATGGTTACACAGTTACCAATCGCTACTGATACAGTTGTAACACAAAAAATCAGGTATCCTATACGACAACATTCACCGATATAGAAACAATATTTAGCAAGTATAGAAATTTACACAACAGCAAACTATTTTCTTTTTAAATCGGTATTTTTCAAGCTCAACATCCACAATGAGAAAAACTCCGTTAAAAAGGATATACTCAAAATAAGTCATATGTATATTCCTCATACTGCAAAGTCAAAAGTTTTGTGCCCATGTACAGTCTACTTCGCCTAAACAAGTGTATACTGTACATCTAAATTCGTATCTATAATTGAAATAAACTAGGATTAAAATATTCTTGACCTTTCTTTATTAATCTATAAACCGGAAAGTAATTTATATTTATGGGTTTCCGGTTTAGGCGGAGAAAACTGTACTTTCATAACTAAACTAACCAAACACAAGGTTTACACCAATATTAAATTCTTTGGTTTGAACTTTTTATTTTTCGTTGGTGTAATTTCAAAAACAGTTCTGCAGCCTCCTTATAGTCTACCTTATGACGTTATTGGATGTTCATGTGAGCGAGGGAGTCTATAGGCATTGGACGGACATGCTTATCATGTCTTACTGCAAAGGCCAATTGTTTCTGCCAGTGTAGGCAGTGTTTCATCTTTTGGGACACATTCCCACTTTCTTTGCCATAAACAGATTACAATGCAGATTAAATGCACATATTTCAAGGCCCTCCAGGCAACGTTTGATGGGACTTTTCGAAAAGTCAACTCTAAATACATATGGTTTTTTTACTATGGAAATTATTATAAAATAGTCTACTACAGCTATTTGCAAGAATAAGACCATATTAAAAAAAAAATTATTAAAAATTGACAACTGATCTTACCTAATAGGCTTGTTTAATTCAATTCTAAATAAATGTTGAAAATAAATCATAGGCTAAAAGTTAATATTTCAAATGTTCATCTTTTTATAAATAATTTTCAATTGTATTTATATGTCTTACTACCCTAGTTAATATATTACCGAAGGAGGATTTGATCCTCCAGTTACAGACGATATCATATACAATTATGAAGATGAGTGTATAAATGACCTAATTGGTAAGTTGATGTAAACTTTATTCAATGTTGAAACATTACTTATCAATAATTAAGTTTAACTAATTATACTTATAGAGTCGATTACATAAAGCGGTATATTAGTTGCTACCGGTAATCCAAGTACTATTTATAGATTAACCAATAAAAATTCATATCAAGTTTTGAAATTCCAATACAATGTTCTTGATTTCCACAAAATTTAACAATGTTATCATTTAGTTTAGTCCTACAATTTAGAATTGGGATGTGTAGTGCTGCTAAAACTGCTCTATGCAATCGACTCTTAATATTCATTTATTTTTATTTTCAGTAAACAAATTTTATAATATTATAGAATATTTATTCTTTATTTTAGTTAAAGAAGGTCTATAGATGTATACTCGTTCTGTTTACCTTCTTAAAAAATTACAGACATGTGATGACAAAATTAACGTCATTAAATTAATAACTCACTTTGGGTGGAAATTTGCTTATGTATCCATTATTAACAATTTGTTATATTGTATTAAGAATAGATTGATTTCTTTTAAACAATTGTATAATGATATAAAAGTATAAAAGTAGACTATAAATGTAGATGCAGTTTACCTTTATTCCGTAGTTTTCCTGTACAAGTGGGGCCAATTTTAATCTCAATTAGGGATATGAAGTTTTAAAAACCCTTACTTATAGGTATTTAGGTGCAACTAAACCGAATTTTAAGGATTATGTTACAAAGTTACATGAAGAATTATTAAAATTAAAAGCATATGTACATATTGATAATATATATATATGCACGAATTTTTATTTAATGGGATACTCCTGCTAGATCATATTTACAATGTGTGAAAGGACAGTCTTCCAAACATGCTTGTCACTACTGTCGTATTGAAGGTATTTATTCTTACACTTATAAAAAAGTCCTTTTTCCTTACTCAGATGTAAGCCAAGATTGGACAATTTATATAAAACAACCTTTTCTGAAAACAATCAACGTTTATTATCTCTATTGACAAAAGTTTGTTCATTAAAATCCTCTTTTCTCCCTGAATATTTGCATATGCTATGTTTTGGTGTTGTCCGACGCTTAGTAAATTGTTATATGACTTTGAATTTTAGAAGACTTCCTTGTATCTATGAGATCAAATTTGAATGAATGTATAAAAATGTTTTTATATTTGAATTGAAACGAAAGGTTCGCTTTTGGACAATTGTACATATTTTATGGCTATAGAATTGAGAACATTTCTGTTTAATATACTGGTCCGTTTTTTAAAAATAAAATTCACCCACTGCGTATTATAATCACTTTTTATCATAACATTTTGCTATTTAAATATTTGCTAATCCAAAGTTGTGCCATTTATATCCAAATGCTGAAGCCTGCATATTTAATTTTCTATTTGATATTTCAATTGATTACTGATTCTGGAAACAAATTTAACGCACATTGTTTATCTTATTTATACGAATTTGTTAAAATACTGCGCCCTTTAGAAAGTTTTTTATGTTTCCATTTGATTTTTTAAAAATATTTATTGAAGAAGCGAATTAAAAATGATAATATGTATTTTGTCAATCTGTAAAAAATCCTGAAAACTTTCGTCAAACATATCTAAATACTGCTGATCACCTTTGTATTTTTCACATATCTATCCAAATAACTGAGGGTTACTATTGTATAAAAAAAGCAAACATCTTCTGTTGAAAATCACGAAAAGCTATAAATATGATGATGTACATTTTGTAGATGGTTTTATTTATAAATTTGAATCTTACTTGTATACTTATTTGGGGTACCGTTTTATTTGAAAAAATGGAAAAAATGAAAAAACTTATTCAGAGGCTGAGTATGACTGTCGCCCTCAAAAAGTAAGTTAAAAAGGTAAAAATTGTTTTGTTTATAGTCAATATTTTCTTAAAAAAAATAAAAATATTTGAATACATAGCATTTGAGTGGAAATTGTTTCATACTGATAATATTTAATTCATTTTTGCAATTTATACATTTTTTGAAACAAAACTTTCCATGTACTATGCATGATTACAATCAAATATAAAGTGTTGCGTGTCATAAAATAACCTTACATCGTGCTGTTTTTCTTTTAACAATAGGTTCAAGTTCTTGAATTATCAAATTAATACGTAATTTTAGAAGATACTGCTTTATTTGTTGCCCGTGGATGAAGACCGTGCTCTCACCTATTCCAACTACTTCGTCTATTTCTCCATCGAGACCTTCTTGCGGGGACATATGCATTTCTTCGCCTTCACGTGGTGGTTCCCGAACGTCCAGGGATCCCCGGACCAACAGACGAAGAAATGGATGTAACTACCTGGAACTCTCGAGGAGTCGTGTCTTTGGGGAGAGACTTTAGACTTCCGGCCTACTGGAGTCTCTTGCTCAGTCTCTAAGAAGAGCCGGAGACATCGAACAAAATTCAGGCCCCAGGGATTCCCAGGGGGCCCGTGTCACGGTGCTGTAGTGGAACGGAGACAATCTAATAACCGAGAAAGTCGAGCTGGATCACTGGTGCAGTAGCCACGCCACGACATCATCGCCCTCCAAGAGTGTAACTTTCCGAAGGCCAAGAACATTGAGATCGTGAACTACGACCACCCGATCTCCCAGAAAAGAATGTGGGGAGGGGTGGGAAGGCTACCAGGATCAATAGAATGACGGGCACCAGTAGCGCCCCAGATATCTCAGCGGTTTCTAGCGATCTAGCGGATATCGCTAACTGGGAGACTTTAGAAGATAGGGGAGCGACCACTTACCCATCTTAATCACTATCGAAGGCTGGCAGGCCGTCCGTGTGCAAAAGGAAACGAAATGGAGCTTCAAGAAGGCCAACTGGTCGGAGTTCGAAAGGCGAACGGAAGATAGAATGGAAACGGTGACGGGCGTCAGTATTGACAGCCTCGTTAAAAGCTTCACCGACCTTCACTGATGCCAAGATAACGGTCCCCAGAGGGCACCGTACCACTCCCAAACCTTACTGGAACAAAAAAATCGGGAAAGCAGTGGCTAAGAGAAAGGAGGCAGCCAAGCACACTGAAGATACGTATTGAAGATAAGAATGAGTGGGTCGAAGCAGGTCAAAAAGTTCACAGGGTTATCGATGAAGTCAAGAAGGAATGTTGGGAGAAGTACGTGGAGAACAACACCGACGCCACATCTTTGTGGAGAACCATCAATACGATGGACGGCCGTAACCAAGTCAGAACGCAGGGCAAGACAATCAACATCATCTCAGTGCACAGTACTACAAGGGAACGTACGAAGAGAACCATCTTTAAGGACAAAGGGAAGGAGTACACCTCAGTTTCAAGACTTCCTCATGAGAAGGCGAGAGATTGTGACATCAAAGCCTGTAGCAATTTCCTGGGAGAGAGAAGTAGCCGCTGCTGTGACATCCAAACTCATGAAGTCAGACTAGTCATCTACAAGCTGAAGAATGGTATCCCGATCCTCAAAAAAGGGAAAGACCTTAGCGAGCTGGGCAGTTACAGACCCGTAAGCCTCGATCACGAGCCACCTGGCGAATCTGTTGGAAAAGATCTCTAGAAGACGGCTGTACCATATGATGGAGAAGGCCGGTTTTACTAACCAGAACCAGAAATAGAAGAAGAAGAAGAAGAAGAAGCAGACCTTCTGCTCATTGGGAAGCCATACTACACCATTAGATATATTGAGGCACGTGCTGTTTGGAAATATTTCAACCATATATGAAGATGCAGTGTCAAGAAATGAACATTCGAATACTAAAGATGGTATTTTGTATTTAATACTTTTGGATTGAATTAATTTGTATTACAACTTAACTACCAATGGTATAATTAGTCAAGTTTACAACTTTTCATTTTAGTAACATTAGTTATATACATGATATTATAATTAAAAGTGTTATTCTGTATATATTTTGAACGATCTATTTTTTAAATATTTTAACGATCAATCTTGAACCATCTGTTTTAAGTATTTCAGCAATGCTATTCTTTATGGCTGGCTTCACAAAAAAGCAGTGTCATCATAGTGTCACAATTGAGAAGTTACAAAAACTAATTTCTGAACATGAAAGCACGCTTGCTTATGGGGAAGGGCAACAGGGACCCTTACGATGCCAAAGTTCCCTGTTTTCAAGACGATGGAACACTATTTAGAAGTAGAGAACCACCACGATAACATGGTAAGATTAAAGCAGGGTTCAATCTGGTCAGGGAAAATTATTTACTTAATTCCTGATCGTAGTATCTTGTTTAAAAAAGGTTTAGAAAGGATAAGAATGTTTAACATATTCCAAACTAATGTTGCACTGTATAATTAGCACAAAATATCTTATAAATTTGTTTGCGAAAATTTCTGTCAGTTGCAAATTAAACCATTTCTTTACGATAATTTTCTTTATAGTTAGATTGGATGAAACGGGAAGGCGGAATTTACGGTAAGGATCATGTCAACCGCATCACGCAAACTAAAATAAATAGAACGGAGACATGTGGCAAGCCTAAACTGCACCAACATTTAGCGGCATTGATAACAAGTAAGCTTTTTATTGAAATTATATATACGAAAATGAAAAAAATTTTACATAATATAATTGTTTAATTTTTGTATATGGGTCGCACTAAATCTCTGTAGAGCACTAAGTCTACTAAGCCCTGAGCACTATACGTACGCGGGCGGCGTATATGTTTCAAATACGAAATTTTAAAATATATTCTCTTTTTTGGCCATCTCTCTTTTTCAAATTTGTAATTTAATTTAGTGATTATTGTAGTCTTATATAAGGACTAAAACCGGTTATTCGTAAGCAAATCCAATCCAAAACACAAATTTTTCAAAACGAAATAATGCAGTTATTTTTATTATTCAGTTTGAAAGCACAATATAATAAACATTTAACAATACACATATATATTGAGGTCCATAATAGTTTTCATATTTCAATCAACAAATGATTTCGGCAACATAATCATCATAAATTTCAATACTTTTCCAAACCATACTTTTACGTTGTTGTATAAAATACTTTTCATTTTTTTGTTTATTAATTAAATAATACATTTTGGTTTGACATTGTTCCGGAAAAGAAATTGCATTATATTCTTCAATTGAAAGAATTATTTCAACGTCATTTTCCTTAAATTTGATTGAAAATGGATTGGTATTTTGAGTTGAACAAGCGTTTGAAAACTGCCAATTTTTATCACCATATCGAAAAGAAAGCCATGATCTGTAATATGCATAAATTACATTCCATTCACTTTTATTCTTTGAAGAAAAGAAAATATCGATTTTAAAATTTCCATCTAACGAATCTTTATATATAACCAAAGCATCTTCTGTTTGAAAACTCTTTTCCTGATAATATGAAATATCAGAGCAATTTTTGAAAGGTAGAGTGAAAAATTGACCCAAAAGCTTATCATTCAAACCTAATTGTTTGCAATACTTTTTTAAAATAGAATTCATATACACATCGTCAAAAAACGCTGTATTAAATTCAATTGTTAATTTAACTTGAGAGCCTGGCTTAACGCATTCACCATTCATAACATCCAAAGTAAAATTTCCAGGACAGATTTTGCT
>JAUZNC010058185.1:0-11683 GCA_034780395.1 Vannuccia rotundouncinata | reverse complement strand
AATATGTCAATACAAAAAAGACATTGAATACTCGCAACAATTTCTTGTATAGGAAAGGTGCATAAAATATAAGCCAATCAGATTATAATATAATTTAAAAAATAGAATCACGAGCTGTGACACGCTGTGTGAGTCAAAATTTCTACTGTATCAAACGTTGGGAAAAGGTTAAACATTTATACAACATTTATTAAATGTTGGATTGAATGTTTGCAAATTCCCAAATTCTAATATTTATACAAAATTTAGTAAGAGTTAAATCAAATGTTTAAATTCCAACATTTATAAAGCGTTTTTTTGGTGCTAGAGGTAATGAAATATAAAAACCTTTATTAATTGCATGAAAACCCTGAATAAAAACAACCTCGGAAAGTAGGCTTATTGTCACTATTTAATAATGAGGTTTATATTTATAAATCCTACATAATTTCAATCCCCTAAATTAATAAAATTAATATCTTGTATAACTCATCCTATTTATAAAAATATATACATATTATATATATATAATTATATTTTTGTTAAAATAAAACACATTTATAATATAATTGTTTTGTATGCTTACTAAGAGTCGATTTGCATAAAGAAAATCAATAAATTTAGTCTCACACGGATTGCATTAACTGCAACTGGTCTACCAGGAGTAAATATTTATGCCTAGGCATAAATACTTGAAAATCTATATATTTATTCCAATGGTCTACTACCAAAAGGGGGTAGTTATAACTCCATTATTTCGATTTAGTTTTCATGTTACCATTGGGAAAAATGACAGGACATATAATAATATGATATTAAACGTCTTATATCTTAATTTACATTGTACATATATAGAAATTTATAGAAATTTATCAAAAACTATTTGAAATCAAATATTCTTATTTTGTTCTCAAATGAAAAGCATTCTCATTTTATATAGCTATACGTACTTATAAATATAAAATAATTCTACTAAACATCCCAATTCTATATTCTTGGACAAAACAATAACATCATTAAATTTGTGGAAATCAAGAACATTGTAATGGAGTTTTTAAATTTTAAACGAATTTTAATTGGTTAATCTATAAATATAAAATGGATTTCCCAAAACTTAAGCCAGGGATTAGTTAGTCTAGTAGTAAGCTAATACCGCTTTATGCAACTGAATTTACTCCCTGGTAATAACTGCTATCGGTATTAAGGCTACTACCAATAGCAGCTAATACCGCTTTATGCAATCAACTCTTAGGGCACAAAAATCCTGCCAGCAGTATTCCATGTAGCCTTACAAGAATATCCAGCACACAATCAGAAATATTATATATATGAAAGAAGAGAAAAATTTTATAATATCTGTACAAAATGCATGGAATGCAGGCTGGCATAAAATAAATACTTAATCAAAATTTCCACCAAAAAATCACATTGCAGGCAGTACAATAAAAAATATAAATTAGTAAATTGCAATTTTATTTATCTACTAATTAAAATTTTTTATTTTTTTAACAACAAATTATAACATATACCATCCAAGTATTATACAAGTACTAAACTGTCAGACTGCACTTTTCTCTAATTGGTTATGTATA
Organism: Vannuccia rotundouncinata; assembly: GCA_034780395.1. Classification (NCBI taxonomy): domain Eukaryota; kingdom Metazoa; phylum Platyhelminthes; order Proseriata; family Coelogynoporidae; genus Vannuccia; species Vannuccia rotundouncinata. The sequence continues at coordinate 10,112 of JAUZNC010058185.1, read as the reverse complement.
TACTATGACATATATGTGAATAATGTGAATAAACAAGAATATTTTTAGAACAATAATATATATTAAGAATATGTTAAGAGTACATGAGGACAAACTAAACCAAAGTCTGTGACTGACTCCCTCTCTTGCAAAGAATCTTCTTAGTGCTGTCTTGGTGAATTCTGCAGTTGCAGAAATAGTGAAGAAGATCTCATGAATTTACTGTGTGGTCCTCTATGACCAGTGCATAGTATTTCCCCAGAAATGGACGGCAGTAATCAGCATGAATTCGCTGCATTGAGGTGTAGGGAATAGGCCAGGTTTTCCAGTTCGTCTGGTTGCAGGGTTTGGCTTTGCACCTGTCGCATTCCCTGGCAAAGTTAATAATGTACTGGAGGAAACTTAACAGAGGGTGTTTCTCAAAACTATTGTAACTTATGCATGGACTAAAAAAAGCAACACACTGGTAAATCGCTACTTTTCAGGCAAAGGAATGTTTCTCGAAGTTGTCACATGTTTCAGACACGTCATCTGGTGTTCTAAATATAGTACAAAGTTGTTACCTATTTACGAGTGGGTCAAAGCAGTCATAAGTGCTTTTAATATTTTAATTTTGTGTTAATCCTCCAGTCTATTTAACAAAAAGTGAAACACTTAATGAGTTTATAATGTTGTTTTTTTCCTTTTGAACTATAACATAATTAATATAGTTTTAAAAGATGTTAAATTTAATTATAAAATATAGCCTAATTTCTAAAATAGTTTAAGATAAACTTATTTTTTTATAATATTTGTTCATTAGATAGATTCCTTTGTTAGATTTTTTTAGTTGTTTTGTTATTCTATTTATTAAGGTTTTTATTTTTAACAATAATCTCAATGAATAAAATAATTTTTATTTATTGAGAATCATTCTCATTTATAATATATTTTATATTATATATATACATCCACAAACTTTTAAAAGTTGTTAAAATCTATTTTATAATAGCCTAATACTCTAAGATCAACTTAAAAATCAAGACATGCTACAAAATCATCTTATTAATTAAAAACAATCAAAGCCTTTACAATATAGGTATAAAATGTTCTATTTTAATAATTTTAAAGCACATTTATACAAGCATAAATATAAACAATCAAAGTAATGAAAGATTATCATCAGTTAATCATTATATATGAATATTAGTGTATGTTCACAAAGGTGTGGAAAGACTATTATTGGCTTTAATTAAAAGAAAAGCAATGTAAGCTTCCTTATTTAGACTATAGAGTAGACAAGGTAAATATTTTGGAGTAAATGAATGAGTTATTTGTCGACCAATAGGAAAAACTACATTTTATGAGTTGCTATACCAGCGTTTTGAGAAACACTCTTTCATCATGATGGTACAATAGTGGTAAGTTTTCAACTTGTGTGCTGCGATTTGTGTGAGCTTCGAGAAACGACCCCCTGGTTGAGCAAGGGCCAGCAGCATAGGAGGCATGCCAGCGACTTCTTGCATCCCAGATGACCGCCATGAAGGTGTTGTAGAAGGACTGCCCAACAGGCAGGTGTGATGACCCCAATATCATTGTCCAGAAGTACTCTGTCTGCAGTCTTGGACAGAACATCTTGTCCAGTGTAGATCACAGGAAACTTTTTTTTCTCCAATAGTGACCAGCCATTGTGGAGGCCTGAGAGAATCGGTCTGTATGCTGACTTCGTTTCCTTGATTAGTAGATTGCTGGGAGTTGGTTGGTGAGGAGAACTGTCTCCAGATTTGGTTCCTCATGATAGGCGTGCCTGGAAAAGAAATCGGCTTGCGGCATCTGCTTGCCAGGATGGTGCTGGATCTCATAAGTATACTCTGAAAGTTCCAGGGACCATTATCGGAGCATCGCTGAGGTTGCTTTACCGATTGACATGGGGATCCTAGATTGTCCTGGTAGGCCTGTACTCTGGAAATTCTTTTGATGATTTGATCTAACTTAGGTTGACATGACTTGGAGTTGAACTTTGGTTGACTGCACTTCGGTTGACTGGGCCTGAAAGACGTCATTTGTTTATTACAATATAATACTTTTGCCTTATGGTTCAAGGCTGAATTGACATCATCCCACATCTCCAGGATCTGCTTAGCTGTTTAAAAAATTAATTCAGTCTCTCGGAGTAGATGCCTTTGGATTTTAATGTCATTGACCCCAGCCACGATCTGGTCTTTCATTTGTACCACCAAGTGGCCCCCAAAAGTCCCCAGATTGCAGGTTGACCAGATGTGTAACCATTTTTGCATGCAGTGCCTCAGGGTAGGATTGATCCTTCAGCAACTTGTATTGTCCTTTCAATCTTTGTATCCACTGCCTCAGGGTAGGATAGATCCTTCAGCAACTTTTATTTTCCTTTCATATTAAATTAGGGTCAAATAGAAGGTGATCCTATTTTCAGCAGTAACTCGGGGGTTGGTGACAGCATAGAATTCAAACCTCTTGTGCCAATTCTCTATTCTACTGGGGTCATGTATGTTGAGATTCTCTTGGTACCGTTCCATGATACCAAGCTTACACAGTTCCTAATTAATTTAGTTCCTGGACAGCACAACCTCCTGTGATGCGGAAAACTAGACTGTTTGGGAATGAGCTGATAAAGGCCAAAACAGGCAGCTGTCTAAAACAGTCTAAATTCCGACTAGAGAAGTAAACCAATCAGTCAGCACTGCCAAATCAATATCCTGTTCGTGACGCCAATTGATCTCATAGTGAAGTAAAGATAGTAGTCGTAGATAGTGGAATCCAGTTGTATTTTGTTAAGCGAAATCTCTTGTCTTATATAGGTGTCAGATTAATACAGTTCACAAATATTTATATTGATATTTGATGTGAATAAACAAGAATATGTTTAGAACAATGAAATATATTAAGAATATGTTAAGAGAACATGAGGACAAACTAGAAAAATGTCTGTTAGGGCTTAGTAAATAAACCCATCCGTTTGAGGTAGAAATCTTGAATAGGTTTCTTTTCCCAAACTCCCGTTACAGGGTTTTTGATCTTGAGCCCAATAGTGGACATTATGCTTGTATACATTGTCTGCCACTAAGATGGAAGGAGCATGCATTGGAGAAACTTAATTTTCAAAGAAAGACAGTGATTTCTGAATACTGCCATCATTGCCACACAAAACAGACTTTTCCTGTTGATGTCTCCATCACACAGATATCGATAATAGTAAGGTTTATATGGATATAGCTTGGATGTCTTTAAAATTTAGAAGAGGGTTGTTTGAAAAATATCCAATTCATTAACAACCAATTTGTTTCATTTTATTTCACAAGGTCTTTTTGGACACCCTATATATTATATATATTAATTATATCATCTTATTTATACATATTGTGCAATACATAATTATTTTTTTTGACATTTGTAAAATAATGTTACATAGATAATTGTTATATATATTTATTTCGAATCTAATATATATATGAAATATAATAATTATAAAATATATAGTATAAATATGGTGACTCAAATGGAAATTTAAACTGCAGTTGAAAAATATTATGAAATGTCCTGCGATTAAACTATTATAACATCCAATAAAAGTTTGCTTTTACTAAGTTTCTTTCTATATTTCCCAATTGGATTGGCCAAACAACCTCAACGAATATAATTATATTAACTAATAATTAACTAATTAATTAACCAAATTAACTAATAAATAATATCTCGATAAATTAAGCATAAATAATATTCCTTTTTAATATATATAAAAAGATTCACAGATTTAGATGTAAAGTTTTTTTTATAGTTTTATGCAAATGAAGAAATCTTTTCAGTATTTTCAATTTATTCTTTATTTTATTTTTAATTTTCTCTGTTTCTAGTTAAAACATTAAAATATCACTATGCCTGTCCTTCTTAAAATCGGTATTATTGCTGAGACCAAACTGCCAACAGATGGCCGAGTTATTCTCCCTCCACAGGCTTGTGTTGATGTTCTGGCTGCTCATCCAGGAGAAGTCGAGATAGAGGTCCAATCTTCCACAACACGCTGCTTTCCAGATTCTGATTATGTCAGTGCTGGTATCAAGGTTGTGGATGATATCTCTGGATGTGACATACTTGTTGGAGTCAAAGAGGTCGCCATCGATGCTCTGGTACCGAATAAGACCTACATGTTCTTCTCACATTGTGCCAAGAAGCAACCCCACAACCGGAACCTGCTATTGGCCTTCCTCAATAAGAAGATTCGCATGATTGACTATGAATACTTAACTGATGATCGGTCCTTTGGAGGCAACAAGGCCGGTGTTGTTGGAGCACACAACACCCTGCTGACCTGGGGCCGGCGTAAAGGTACCTTTGAGCTACCTAGAATGCACACATTTAAGGGGTTTGATGACTGTAAGGAATCCTTTTTCGGTAAGTTGTTTCTATGAGATGGTGTTCATTCATTAAATAATTTAATCAATTCTCTCTCAGCAAAGACTAAGCTAGATCTCAGTGGAATGAAGGTTGTTCTCACAGGAGACGGGAAGGTTGCTACTGGAGCCAGCGTCCTCCTCGACTTGGCCGGTGTCAAGAAGGTCGCCCCAGCTGAATTTCTCTCTCTCTCAAATCCATACACTGGCCCCGGGGTGTACTGCCAACTTGCTGCCAACCTTCTCTTCACTCCGGCTGATGGCAGTGCCTGGACAGAGGCCTTCTTCAACGATCCTCGTGGATATGTGAGTCAGTTGGGCCCGTACCTCCCCGTGGCTAATGTTCTCATCAACGGGATCTACTGGGACACCAAATGTGCGCCGCTCTTTACTCTGAAGGACATGCTCAAGCCGGGCTTCAATATTGAGGTGAGATAATAAACTACCAGAGACACTAAACAAAGTTGTCACTCTTAGTTTATATAAAACAAATTAGGAGGCATACGATCTAATATTTCAAATGACGTGAAAATATTACATCCAATATTAAAGGATACTACTGACGGAATTAAAAAAATTGGAAATTTAAATTTTCGGCCCTATAACACCAATTTTAGTTCAATTTCTAACAATAGCTACAAAATATTTTAAATACTTATAGATATTCAAAATGTATTTTACTTTATTAGATTATGTTTAAATTTATAACTAATCATTTGGTAATTCTTAGGACAACAGTTGTCATGTCTGTTAAATGGGCAATTTTAAACAGTTAAAAGTCGTTTAATTCATACTTTTTATTTCATTTGTTACATTTGCCACCTGGGTATTTTTAAATTAAAGGTTTAATTTTACGCTTGATTGGAAAATGAAGACATTTTGTTATAGTAGTGGAAAGAGGCCTAATTTAATTATTCATATAAATTTATATTCATTGGGTTATAGTATTACTACATTATATTATGTAAACAATTATTATAGTTCATTGTTGGTTAAGTACCTCTGGCGTTGATAAACATTTATATACACGTGTTGTAGGGGAATTTATAAGTCTTTGTTGTTCAACTGCTCATTGAAAGTAACCTTTAAGTATTTAACACTTGTCCAAACCAATATGTGCTTTTATTTGGAAGAGGATAAGCCTCATTTATATTTTTAAATTATTTATTGTTTTATAAAAGGAATATTCAAAGTTGTTCCTTTTAAGACCTGTTTCATTATACTACAATTAATTTTATCGTAAATCTTCAATGATTCTGTTTCATAAAATAATTGTAACTACATTTTTAAATCTACTTTTTAAAGATACCGATTTGACTAATTCATAAAGCTGCATTTATAGAATTGTAGCACGCCACCCTTTTAAAAATTTCTAGATCTGCCACTGCAGACTTGTAGTTACAATTTTACAATTATTCTGTTTCACACCATTTTCAAATAATTGTAGCGTTGCAATTATATAAAATTGCAAATGATTTTTTTGGCTGAAAAATAAAACGTCACAAATAAATATAGAAATGGAAATCTAAAACTTGAAGAAAACATAATATACAGCGTGGTAGAAAAGTATTAGCATCATTTAATTATAAGAAATGTGTATATAATTGCGCAATTTCTCATAATTGGATTTCAAGAAATTGTCCTGCTACTTTTTGACAACCTGTACATTTGAATATTACATTGCATTAAGTATTCAGTAGTGAGATTTATTGAGTATTTAGCATTGCGTATATTAATTGTCATGAAAACGAAAGACAGATTAAATTTGCTTTTTTTGATAAATGGTTGTTTTTTAGATAAACTTTGTGAATCACCAACCGAGGACCATTACGTTAAAGAAGATGCTCTGCCCTCTCTGTAGATAAAATAAATAAATCATTCATGAAACGTAATACGTCTATTTACTAACTTTATTTGTGGTCTGATAATGTCGAGAGACTATGTAAAAAATTACGCACATAATGTTCCAATTAAAAATGCTATTTGCTATGAACGGTCAAAGGACAAACAGAATATAAAAATTAAAGCTTAGTCCTGCGTTAAGTTGGGCTTTACATAGATTATCTATCTTTATCGCTATCCGACTCGTACATAAAAATAAATAAAAATTGTAAACGATGTTACAGGCAAATATTCCAAAATAGTCTTTTCTGTTACAATTGTTACAACTGCACCCAGTATCGTCAGCTTTGCTCACTCAACTTCGCAGTCTATCCCTACCCCTAATACGTTAGGAATTTATGTTTTTTGAAGCCCCGAGATGTATACCATCGCGAAAACACACCGGTCTAAAAATTTACTTGACTCTTCCTTGAAATATTTTATCATAAAAAAATATTTATCTAAACATTTCATCAAAACCAAATGAAACCAGGGGTACCGAAAGAATTACAATTTTATCGACTTAACTGCCCATTGATTTCTTAATGAGATTTATTTTTCATAATTTCAGCTAAAGACGTCGATAAATAGCATTAATTTTTAATCAAATTTTACCATACTTACAATAATAATCATAAATGGATATGTATACAATTATGTACAACATTTCTACATATATAATTATGGATAGAAATATTTACAACTATTAAAATAACACTTATACAATTAGCCAATGTTTTTTATGTGCGAAGCGAATTTTAAGGAAATTCCAAACATCGATAAAATTACACAAATTTTACAAAAATTACACGAATAAAATCAGAGATCAATAAAATATTAAAAATCAATAAATTAATATAACTCGAAAAATCACAAAAATCAATAAATTCATAAAAATCTATAAAATCACAGAAATCGATTAAATCACAAAAAATCAATAATATCGAAACAAAGCTTAAAACCATTCTCATTTCTAACCCCGAGACACGGCCTCGGCGGGTCTACCACACCTTTTAGTTATTAGGTTTTAGTTTTTATTTTTTAGGTTTTAGTTTTTATATTTAGTTTTTAGTTTTTTGCTTTTAGTTTTTGGTTTAATTTAGTTGTATGATGTTTGTTGTATAACGTTTTATGTTCCATAGTTAGTTAATTTTTTTCTATTAGTTATCAGTTTTTAGTTTAATAAGGTTTTGTCTTTATGTTTGTTGTTTCAAGTTCGTTGTATGATTTTTGTTGTATATAACGTTTAATGTTCCTTGGTTAGTTTGTTTTTTGTTATTAGTTTGTCTGTTTTCGACCGATTTCAGTGATTTTTGAACCAACAAGTGCAATTTTAATCGACTCTACACCCCACTAGTCACTATATACTAATCCCCAAAAAATCTATTTTATGTAGCCGCGAGATATATACGAACACGAAACCACACCGGTCCAAAAATTAAAAGTAGCCCTATTTGGAACAATTTCTAGTGAAAAAAAATTTTAAGCATTTCACCAAAAGCAAACAGAACCACGGGGTACCAAAAATAATTTAGATGGGTTCTACAAACATTGATTTACTATGGAAAATAAACTGGCAATTATTTGTCGAAAAACGTCGATAAATAGCTTTTATTTTTAATCATATTTTACCATACGTACATTAATAATCATTAATTGATTTGTATAAAAATAAGTTTAACATATCTATATAATTATGAATAATAAATATTTACAACTATTAAAATAACACATTTACAATTAGCCAATGGCTTTGATGTGCGCAGCGCATCAAAAACATTGAACATAAAACACAACACCAGAAGGCCTTTTCAATTTCTTTTATTGATTTTTTTAAATTACCTTTAACAAATCATTTTTAAAACGTATAAAATTGTTTGAAATAATTCTCAAATAATCAATTTTTTTAATGTTGTTTTTTTTAATTTACTAAAATTCCTCTGTAGTGAGAACAAAACAACTTATTGACTCAATATTTTAGCAAAACATAGAGAAAAGAATTCCGCTTCGAATAGTGGTGGTTAGAACGCTGTAGGACGATTTTTCGAAATTTTATGCATATATATATAATTTTAACTGAAACATGTCATTTGCCGTTGGCTTAAAATAATTTACAAAAGAAAAATTAGTTCCAAAATTCCACAGCGGAACACAAAGGAAAACGCTTCACCAACCACTAATTCTACAAATATGCGTGTGTGTATGTGTGTGTCGCCTGTGATATACAAGATCCCGAAAACATATCAGTCCAAAAATTTACATGACCCTTCCTTTGAACAATCTATCGTGAAAAAAAAATATCTAAGCATTTGACCGAAAGAAACAGGCACCACGGGAACCGAAAGAAGGACCATTTTATCGACTTAACTGCCAATTGATTTCTTATTGAGATTTATTTTTCATAATTCGCAAATATGTCACCTAAAAACGTCAATAAATAGCATTTAATTCTAATTAATTTTACCAAGCATAATGTAATAATCATTAATTATATATGTATACATGTTCGTAGAACATATCTATATAATTATATATTGATGTATATTTACAATATTTAAAACAATACATATTCAATTAAACCAGTGTTTTTGATGTGCGAAGGGCATCAAAAGACACTGAATTTTAAACACCATCTGAGAATGCCTTTTCAATTTCATATATAGATTTTTTTAATACCTTTAACAAACTATTTTTAAAACATACAATTTACATATTGTAAACAACTGATGAAGTGTGGATACGGACAATTTGAGGATGCTGGATTGACGATAGAATTCTTGGCAATGATCGATCACATTTTCGATGTGCTCAATGTCCGCCGTCCAAGCTCCAATGGTTTTAAGATGCCTATAAACAGGGACAATATCCAACAGCTTGTTGATTTTGCCGACAATGCCTCACAATTCTTAGAGTCTTTTGAGACTTCAGATGGAGACAAACTTATTGCCACTAGAAAATCTACAGGTTTTGTAGTGAGCAAAAAACATTGGAAGGAAACATTTTTGCTCACTCTAAATTTTTTGCTCACGCATTTATAATATAAGCATGGCATAAAATGAATTTATGATTATTTTTTTAATTAATTTAATCTGAACTATTTTGATGAAATGGTGATCAAAAGAAACGAAGCGAACGTTTTGAGGCATTTGATATTCATTCGACAGATTAATTGGAACATTTTATGGCGCAAATTAAGAATTATAAAATTATACTATACGACATTTAAAGTAATAATAAAATAAAATTATAAGGATTATTATTAATCAATGCCTATATCGCCCATGTATTTTTTTTCGGTGCTCTCGTGTTCCTTTTGCTTTGGGTCAAATGTTTAGATAAAAGTTTTTTCCCAAATAATTGTTCAAGGATAAATCATGTGCATTTTTGGACCGGGTGTTTTCGGGTTCGTGCATATTTCATGCCACAGACACACACGCACGCTCACATACGGCGCAAATTAGTATATAGACTAGTGGGGTGTACAGTCGATACAAAAGTTATTCAAAAGTTTCTGACTGAAAGGTGTGGTAGAAATATGTTTGGTTTTAAGCTTTGTTTCGATTTTATTGATTTTATCGATTTTTTTTGATTTTTTAGATTTTTATGAATTTCTGTGAAACATATATGTGCTCAGCTGCGCACTTGTCAATTTAACTCGCACTCGTTAGATATACTCGGGCTTCGCCCTCGTAATTATCGATGTTTCACTCTTCATCATATGCATTTTTTTGATATTATCTATTTTTGTGATTTTAATGTGTTTAATATGGTACCAAAAACATTACGTTTTAATTTGTGTGCTAATGCACACAAATCAAAACTCTGATTATAGCTTGAATCATTATTTTA
>JAUZNC010058184.1:37923-48858 GCA_034780395.1 Vannuccia rotundouncinata | reverse complement strand
TGGTTTAAAAACACAGTAAAGATAATACAACAGAGTTATCTTTCTCTATATGCGGCTTTTACACGAATGTTTTATGACGTCACAATTTTGGAAACCCCCTCTACTTCTCTATCTCGCTTTGTCACGAATTTATCAACCCTCTCCCCCTAATCAGCGTGACGTCAATTTTTAACAGCCCATAGTTCGTGAACTAGATTATTTTCTAAATTCTTTAACATTATCAAACTATAAAAATTTAGATTTATATGCATCCAACCGACGCATTTATTTATTTTTGAAGTTAATTTTTAAATTTAAATTTCTATTATTTATTATTTATTGAATAATTTTGTATAGGAAACGCAAATCAAAATATCATGTTTTTATTTAGAGTGTATTTAACTCATCGAAAAATTGAAGTGGAAAGTTTGTTAATTTAAAACTTTTTACTTAAAAAATATGTTTAAGTACACATCATGTTATCATGTTGTTTAGGTAAAATTACTGACATATATATTATTAAATATTTATTCGACAATTATTTATTATTAAATTTTGAATTTTAAAAAATTTAAATGACAATTAAAAAAATAATTTTGTTTAAAGTTTGTCCAAATACGTAAACAGCTGTTACAAATATTTTTAATGTAGAATCTGCAAATTGTAGAAAATAGGCTATTTTTCTACATTTTGAACTGAAATCATAATACTTTTAAAGCCTTTTCATCATAAACAATAGTAAACATTAAAAATCCACTATTAGTTGTATATGATAAAACTAAAACTTTTTAAAATTATAATGAATTTTTGATATAATATGATTTTGTTCTATTTTTGATTTTTAGTATTAATAAACAATAGTTTACATTGTAATTAGAATATTCTTCCAATTCTTGTGGCATGATGTGAGGTATTATTGCTTGTTTAGTTTTGTGAAATAGCTTTGCATAATTTATCTAAAGATTAAATTTAGACATGACTTGGATCATTTATCCATAGAAGATTTTAATGGTCTTTTAAATTGTTTTGTGCATGTGGCACTGGAGAAAGGGCTGTTCAAATAGTGCCCCTAATTTTATTTTTTGTTTTATTCTTTTGATGTATTTAATTATAGTTAAAATTGGTTTGCAATGGAATGTACATTAAACTCTTATATGATTCTTGAGCATAGTGTTATGATTATTGGTTTTATCAATTAATTTATATGTTGTTATGTTTAATTAAATACACATCAATAAATCTATTGATGACCTTAACTATTAGGGTAATTATTATTAGTATATAAGTAAATTGTTATGTAAAATAAATAGCCATGTATAGTAGAGTAGAAAGATTTATGTTATATCAATCAAAGTGAGATAAAGATGACCAACAAGATAATTCTTAAATATTACAAAGATAGCTCAATAATGAATTCAAGACAAAATGTAAGCTGGAATATTTTTTTCTCCATGTTTCTGATTAAATGTGTGGTAGACCTGGCTCTCAAGTTAGAAGTAATATTGTTTTTAAGCTTTGGTTATGTTTTGTCTTGGTTACATTTTGTCTTCAGTTACATTTTGGCCTGATACTTCAATATATTATTTAAAGAATCTGAAGAGATTAAATATTATAAATGGATGGACAGTTCAGAAGAAGGTTTAAACCGCATTTTTTTTAATTTGCTTTGAGTGAAGAATGGCTCAGAAATTATTTTAAAAAGAAGGAATTTTAAGATTTTAGTTAAAATTTGAACAAAAGGCAATCAGAAAGTTGCAACCACCAGAAAATCAAACAATTACACTTAAAGATTTGCAAGACATAAGATTAAGTCTGGATGAAACTCCAAGAGCTTGTGCTGAAAATGAAGAATTTAATACATACTGCAATTTCAAAAATAAATAAAGATATAACATACATGCTGGTTAAGAGTCAACTTATTGAAGTATCACCTATGGCATGGAAGAGAAGTTCTACCAAAATCCACTTGAGGATTTAGATACTTTAATAACAAAAATGGAAGTAATGTGACTTATCAGAGACAACTATTACAAAAAGAGTACACCCATATCTAAATGAAGTTAAAAAGCAAAAAAAACAATCAATATCAAACTCCAAGATGGCAAATACCATTTTATTAATCAATCTCAAAGGTATACTCGAAAACCAACAGAACCAAGATGTTTTAACTGATGTTAGGACACTTTGATGAATATCTCCAAATAAAGATATTTACACACCACCATATGAGATTAAACATGAAAAAAATATAGAAATTAATGAGGAACCAATTATTGAATCAGTCATTAAGAAAGTAACTATTGCAGAAGATGTGCTTATCAAAGTTAAATGACGATGGCAACCAGTACAAGCTGTTATTGACACAGACAGCCCAGTCACAATAATCTATTCCAAGCTAGCCAAAGTGCTAAATTTACTGTCACAAATACATACTATTTCTCAAAATCTGAGAGGCATCAGTGGTAGCCCACTTAAAGTCATTGGTCAAGCAAAAATACTTATTGGAATTGATCAGCAAAGAACGAAAAATTTGAGTAAACATAGTAGAAGATATTGAAGATAAAATGATTATAATAAGGTAATAATAGACTAATGGGTGAAGATACATGCATTGTGGGCACAGTCCCAAATTTTGAACATAGAATTGAAGTTATTATGGAAAAGCCAGTTTGTAAAAAAACATACAAAGTTCCTATAAATTTACACTAAAAAGTCAGTGAAGCAATTAAGAAAATGGAATGCATTATAATGTATTATATATGTTTTGATTTATAACACAGCAGACCTCTAAGCAAATACTAAATAGGTGTGGGCTGTAGCCCCACTCACCCCACCCATGTCCCACCTCTGGTGCATTTAATATATGTTGAATATTATTTTTATTGTTCCATTTTTTCTTCAATCAGTCTTTATTACCCTTATCTCTTTCCATATACTGTTATATAGAACTATTAAATATATATAATATTGTGTAGATGAGTCATTCCAATTACCTAATCAATGTAAAATACATTGTAGGTATAGGGACCATTTTACAAATTCTGTTAACAATTCACATTAGCAGGTGTCTCAATTAGCCATTTTTAGAAAATATTGTATCAATAGGCAAAATAATTGTGGAATGGATTTGTGTTCTGATTAGCCAGTTGTTCCAATTAGCCAGTATGTGTTTTATAAATTAATTATCTTTCTATTTTCACCTTATTATATTTACATATAGTTATATCAATTGTAGTCTGAGTCATAATAATGAATGATGTTGTCTGTATGTATATTGAAAAGTGAAGAATGACATCTGTTTTGTTATTTCAACTGCATAAAAGTCTGATATTTGGATTATATGATGCCAAAATTAGTTTATAAAATAATCTATTAGAAGAATTAGCAGGATATTTCAAATCAAAAAAGATGCCAATATGATATAAAAATAATTATCCTAAAAGGATTAATTATTAAACAAAATTTATTTATATATCCATTATTAAAAAGTGTGTATATGTATATTTAATAGATTTAAAAAAAATTAATACAGACTTATAACTGTGTTATAAATTCAAGACAACATGTAGTGACTTTACATCAAATTATTCAGATCTTTGTCAAAGATCATTACATAGATCATTATAAAAAATGTCCCCATCAGTATTTATGCACTGCTGGGTTCTTCCATGCAGTGATTAACTAATATCTTGGCACAGTTTTTCATAAAATATTTTGAAAAGCTCTTTTATCAACCTTTTCAGATGGTCTAGGTTTTGAATTGTGTTCCTTAATATTCCAGCTCCTTGACAATTTTCCAAACAGAAAATGTTAGTGGAAATTATTCATCAAGTTAATCTCTCACAACTCATGCATTGGGGGGAGCCCATCTTGTTGCCACCACATATCAATTTGGTCACACTGAATTTGACAAATTTGAAGGGAAGAAAATGTGTTGAGCATGTGTAAATATGAGTCACTATTTACAGTAGGTAGTTTATAACAGCCCAAAAAGCTCTTTATCTGCATTTTCTTTAGAGTAATACACAAAATCGTGTCAATTGACTTCACCATTCATTTAAAAAAAGCTTCAATGGGTCCACATGATGTTGCAGTTGTCTCAAAATATTATTGGAAGTTCTCACAAATTCTAGCCTTCAATCAAAATCCTCTTCCTTCAATTTCTGAACAGATCTGTGTCACCAAACTTCTAATCCTGGTTTCTTAATGAAGAAAAAGTTGGACAAAGTTGTGATGAAAGCTGATGCAAAGAATTTTTTGGTTGAATGTTTATATTTTCTTTGTATTTAGATAATTTAATTAAAATATTCAACTTTACATTGTGAATTACTAACAATATTAATATTATAAACTTTTTTAACCATTCAAAATGTATTATGATTATTAATAAATTTAAACTATGTTTTATATATATTCAAATTTCATTTTGGATGCCTTATTCTTTTGATCCAACTAAATGATGGTAATAATTTCTAAAATTTAATCTAATTGTGTCTGTGCAATACATTATAAAGATCAACCACTTTCATATAAATATGTTTTTTCTACAGAAGATTTAAATTTTGTTTTTAGAACTTTTGTTTTACATATTTTGTCAATATATAAATTTCACCAATATTAAAGTGAATTTTATGTTAGATGCAACTAAACGTGCCCATAATGAATTTCATCTTAATGACCAATTATTAACATACAAATTGAATAAACATAAAATTAAACATAACTATGAATTGATTTGTTTACATTTTTAGTTTTAATTTTACCTTGAGAGTGTTTTTATTTCACTTTTATCTTATTGTAGTATATATTTATTATTTTCCAATCTGACACGGTCCTTCATATCAGATACTGAATTATGATTTTATAATTTACGATTATTAATTTGTTATGATTGATAAATGTAGATTTTTCTATTTTGAATCTAGGAGACTTTATAAACATTGTCACAGGAAGACTGAACCACTTTGTTCCTGTTACTATAAAATTCATATCATTGTCATAAAATATTACATGCTAACATACTGGACTATCAAAATGCAATAGTTATATTTATCGAATTTTAATTAAATGTAGTTTCCCTATATATTCATAGTTTCTTGAATGTTTTATGTCATTCTTTATTTTTGTATATTTTTTTAATTTTATTTCTTTATCGTTGTCAAAGAATGGACAATCCTGAAAACGCTATCTGCGAGTTGCAAACTCTCCGAATACTCCGCATCTTTCTGGCCCAGCAGCAGTTTGAGTCATCTGTCGATAATTCAAGTGAAGAAGCTGGTGGATCAGGGGAGCCGGTTGAGTCCAATTTCTGGACAAAGGAGGTCATGCGCTACAAGGATCGTGTCTACAGTCAACTCACAACTGGAAGTCAGCGTGTGGAGGCTGATCTGACTCGTCTGAACCGCCTCAAAGAAGGAATTAAGGATGTAAAGACGCGGGTTGATTCATTTGCAGAAAGAAATTTAAGTATTTCATATGATTTTTCTACTTTTTGAGAACTGTTTATTTTGGTCTTCATGATTATTTTTGATTTTTGATCAATTTTATAATTAATTCTTAGTCAATAAATAAGTTAGATCGGCCGTTTATTCAATTCTTAAGTCAATATTTCAAAAAACTATTTACTAAAAAGAATTTTAGATGGTAATTTTTAGTAAAAAAAATTATTAATTTTGTTTTAATAATGTTTACGAAAGTTGTTTAAAAGTTGTGGTAGTACCATCTTCAATACAATTACTGTATACCATACGGTCGGATTCGCCCCCTCGGATATTGTTTTGTCGTTTTTTTACCTAAACGTTTCGCATAAATCCCGTTCGTCTAACTCGTATTTAGATTAACTTATTTTTAATTTCCTAGAAACGCTTACAGGCTATACAATTTAATAAGCGATCTCAAACCAAAAATTCAAGATAGAAAAATTCAGCGACATTTTTATGTAAATCCCTGAAAACTGAAATTATTTATTTGTATGCTTCTTACATATATCTTTACCATTGCTATAGTAAATTTAGTGCTGGTAAAATATTTATTCACTTTAGATATCGTTTTTAAAACGAGTTGAATATAGTATAGTAATAGATACATATTGCAAATGAGTTCCTATTTGTAAAAAAAATAGTCTAAAAATATTTCACAGTTCCTAACAATTAAGATCGATTTATAAATTATTTTGTTTTTTTTAAAAGGGTTTTAAATTTTATTTAAGTAATCTTTTCTCTATATTAATAAGTGTAAAAGCTGAAACGATTTTAGTTCCAATGAAAAATTTTCGGAAATGTGAATTGTTATTTATTCTTGTACAATTTTTAGGCAGCGAGAGTTCGACAACTTGAAAACACTCAAAATTTCCCTACTGAAGGAAATGAAGACAATTAAATATTGCAAAACAGAAATTGTTTGACTCCACCACTAATATAATTCTCTTAATACTAATTAAAGCATTTTTGTTGCCTTCGATAGCTTTGTACATGCATGCTTCTTCGGATAAAGTAAATTGTAAAATACAATGTAAAAATATTTTGTTCAAATCTTCTTATTTTATAATAGTTAATCTTTATACTTTTTTATTATTCCCACAATTATTTATTTTAGCAAGTGTACTATTATTCGGAATAAATACTGGACATGTGTACCTAATGTTTATCGTCATTTCATATTTTTGAAGAAATAATTTGTGCTTATTCACTTTTTTCTAAGTTGCTTTATATTTATACCTTATCGTCTTTCAAAACCTGCATTATATATGACATTGTTTTCATTTATTTTTATTAACATGACAATTACGTACATAGTTGATCTCACGGGGCTATTGCATCTTTAAAATACGACTTGTACACATACTTTAGCCATTTTATTTATTCTATTTTTAACAGTTTATACTCATGTTTGTTTGTGTATCTTTACTTGTGTTCATGAAAAAAGAAAGTGGAATAATATTTCTATTAGTTTGTTTTTATTCAGTTCTTTCCAAATCAGGGCTTAAAAAATGTCTATATTAAAAATGTCTATATTTTAAAATATGTTTTATTAAATAAATATTCTTTGAGATTAGATTGATCAGATTTTAAAATCAGATATGTATATATTTATCATAAAATATAACTCCAATAAATTCGAGTACGTACATTAATTGATATGCGCAGAAGTAATTTGCTACGTGTACATGATCGTAAAATGAAGAGCTTTATCAGAGTTATTTTATGTCACCTATTAGTGTGACAGTTAAGTTTACTGGGGTATTGTATTAGTTGTTCATCCCACTGTAATCTTTTCTATAGTTGATTTTGGGACAATTTCCCAGACTGTTAATTTAAAAAATTCGATTTTGCTCCCAGACAGTTAAAATAATCTCGTTAGTACAAAGTTGAAAATTGGATTGCATAATTTGGTTATTCGGTCATGATCATTTAGTTTATTGGAGAAATGTTATATCGAAATATTAGGTAAACATTGGAGCAATAAAACATTTATTTATACTTTAGAAAATTTGGTTTTATGTTGCGTAGAACAGTATTCGTACTTTATATCCTAATCTAGATCGAACCTACATACTTAGTGCTTTATACCATCAGAAAGTTGGTCAAAAATACGTATTTCGTTACATTTAAAAAAAAATTTTTTCATTGATTTGAAAATGACAAAAAAAACATATAATTCATTGAGTCTGTCTGATCTCTCTTCCATTTATATTCCAAATGAATATAATTTTATAAATCTGTAAAGTCATTTTATCAAGAATGATAATGTATGTGTTCTTTTGGCGGATTTACAAAATATATATGTTTATAATTTGATAAAGTTAAAGACTACATAGAAAGCTCTCGACGTTGAATCTAATAATACTCTATCCCAATATTCTTGACAATATGACATTTTTTGATTAATTTCCCGTTAATAAAGTTGTCTCTTGATTGCATTAAATTATTTATAAAATCATATCTTAGAGAGAAACGATCGACTTATTTCATTTAAAAAATTTTCACATCCAAATTAAACTAAATTTTATTCTTAATATTCTTAGTTTTTTATAAAAAAAAAAATTTGCCTCTTTTGTCTTATTTTGTTCTAATATTTGCTAATAATGTCGACTCCATCTATAACGTCCATACATCTCTAACTATAGTATTAAACTCTTTCTATATATTCATCATTTTACTCCATCTACTTTTAAAGATTTTCCCCCAAAAAATCCGTGTGGTCTTTATTTATAATCAGTATATATTAGCGACGATTTATTTTATATGACAGATAATAAATAACGGACAATTTCCGCTTCTCCACAATTCGGACATTGTTATACTAAGCATCTCTGTTTTACTACTTAAAGTAGTTGTTGATTAAGCAGTATTATATACTGTTGTTACGAAGGTAAAATATATTCTTTATATCTTATTTTAATATACAGTTTCAAATTGATGTTTAGTATAATTATATTAATTTATAATAAGCCTTACATAATAAAAAATATTAACAAAAATGTGGTCAACTCTTTAAATATTATTTTTATTTATTTAAGTTTTAGATAATTACTAATTTAAAATTATTAGAATATTTTTGGTAACTCAAAAATGGTTATTGGGATACAATATTTATATTTGTTAAAAAGAAAAATAATTTTGTACCCCAAAATGTTTTCTACACTATTGCATTTCAACTGATGTTTTGATGAAGAAGCCCCTTGTGTTTCGTCGTGACGTAATAGTCAACATCCGCTAATTTAAGTTTCAAATTTAGGAAGCATAAGTTAATACGTTGTTTTCTTGAAAACATCAAACTTTAATGTAATAATTTTATGAATGAAATGAAGAAAGATCTACTCAATGTATTTTTTAAATGTTTAATAAGGTCATCGTATTTACAGAAATAAAGAATCATCATATTATTATTAGCTATTTTAATAAATTGTACATTTTAAATAACAAATTTATTACTAAATCATATCATATAGTTATTTAATTTTGAAATGATCAATATTGAAAATGTTTATCACTCATATAATTAAATCATTACATTTAAAATAATCTTTTTGTGACATTGTAAAATACATTTTTTCTATTTTATATTAAATTTTACAGTATACTTTTAGTTAACATGAGTATAGGTATATACTAATTACAAATAAAATACACGTATCAAATATATATCTATATTTTAATATTACGATCACATATAGATATCCATAAATAGATAATATAGTTATTACAATTTGAACATTTTTGAGCTAAATTGTAAATTAATTTTTTGATAAATTAGATGATTTGTAATCAATTAAGCACAACTGCTTATTTTTACAATTTACAATGCCAAAGATAAAATTCCTAATAGCAAAGTAATGTGAGACAGGAATATGTTTAACCGCAAACTATCATGAAGCCAAGGGTACGTGCTGCTGGCCTACAAACATGCTGGCCTACAAACGAGTAAGTTTGCGGTTCGAATTTCTTGTTTTGCTTTAATTTTATAAAAGTTGTGAGGTTCAAAATTTTTTGCTCGATATGCGTCCCCCACCTTTTTTGTATAACTATTTTGTGACTGTGGTAATCCATGGTTTATCTCGATTGGTGAATATTACTTCTTGCGTAGGTATTAGTTTCAGGGCTGGAGAAAGTAGGTCGTAAAAGATAGACGTTTTTATTTCTAAGTCATCTTGGGAAATATAGAGAGAATTCCAGTGTATAGATTTCACGTAATTATAAAATTTACTGAGGTGAGAATTATGGTAGTCAAGAAGGCTCGTAGTGCATTTAGTTGATATTATTTCTTTGCCTCGAAGATGAATAAGATTGTGGTCAGAGGAAGAGATAGGAGGGTAAATAACAAGTATCATAGAAACTAAATAAACTATCGTCAAGTAAGACAATGTCCATAATAACGTTGTTTCTTGTTGGCATATTGATTTTATTATTGAGTGAGTGATTTTTACATAATGGTGAAACATCTATTCAATTGAAATCGCCTATAATTATAATGGATGTATTCGGAAAATGGAGTTTGATATTATCGATAGAATTTGACAGTAACTGATTATTGCGGAGTTTTCTTCAGTTGATAGGGCTGGTGGAATATGGGAGGAACAAAGGATATATTTGTAATCAATTGTTTGCCAGAGTAGTTTGAGAGTAGTCCAGTTTTAAATAATAATTTTAGTTGATTTGTATAGCCAAACTGACTCTATATACAGAAAACTTTTTATAGTGAATTCTTCTGTTTTACTTTTAATATTAATTTACAAAATGTAATTCCTATATCTTCTTTTGTTTATGTCCTTACTTGATTAATCCCAATACCTTAAAATGTGCGAGCAGCTGTAATATATGCCGGAGCATTATTTTTCTATTCCAATTAAAATTACATGTCAGGTTTTATCAAATATAAATTACAGATTATATTCTCTTAAATGAACATTGAGACGAGTAATTAGTTATCCTTTGCTAATTATGTTTTAGAGAATCAACATTTTAGTTTTTTTAAGAAAAAAAGTGTTACATTTTTCCCGGTGTCTTCTTTCATGGTTTAATAAAAAATAATTGTAAGGGGTGAATGATTTACGCCTCTTTGTTTCATTTTGAAATTATTATTTAATATTATTTGTTAGTTTCATCATACTAATCAACATAATTATGTTTTATATCATATAATACACAATGGAGAAATTGTTAAATACATTTTTTCATTCATAAAATATATTCTACTTCATTTGTCATGTTTTGTTTAAATAAATTTTAAGAACATTTCATAATTGTGCAAGCAATAGTGACACACTATTATTACCAAATAGAGCATACCTACATTATAATATATGATTATTATACAATACAGTATAAATCCAATTTATCGCATTTTGAAAATCTAAAGATTCGTATTTTATTGATATCATCAAAGATTATTACAAACATAATTAATATTAGATTACGAAATCTTAAAATTTAATATTGTAATTGTGAATGTAAATGT